>WOVY01012903.1:192500-317111 GCA_013436015.1 Rhipicephalus annulatus
CATACGGTTACGAGAGACGCCATAAGGTAAGGTTTCAGAACTGTCGACCACCTGATGTTCTAGTGTTCGTCGACGTTCTTAGACATGCACTGACGTCACATAGTATGTGGACCTTTACGTTTTCGCCTCCATGGAAATGTGTCCGCAGCGGCTGGGATCGAACCCGTGACCTTCAAGTCAGCAGGCGAACACCTTTTAGACTGCTCCACTGCGGCGGACCGCATAGCACTTTCGGGGCCCGACTTGTCTCTCATGTATATCCCATGTGGCATGATCACGCTCACAATCAAAACGGCGGATTCGAGGTCTAAAACAAGGTTAGCAAGGCTCAAAACAGGGCTTAAATTAGGCGCTAAAATAATATGAATAACAGAAATAATCAAGAAGTAATCGCAGTAATTTACTTCATGTCACTAAAACGCTACGAAAACTCGAGGCTGACACCAGCGTCATGCGATAAAGGGCGCCACCCCCTCCCCAGGCACGCAATTGCGCCTTCTTCCAGTGCTTTCCCGGTACTTTCGTTGCTACATCCTAAAGGCAAAAACAACTTGGCGGAACCAGCAGCAAACGCAACTGAATGTAGCAAGGAGGAATTCGACAAGCCACAGAAAAAATATAGCGCGCACGCGCACTTGGAGTGGGTGAATTTTTTTTAGATTTTACACTGCCAGGAAAGACTTACAGGCTTACTTTAAACAAGGCTGTCTACGACTGTTTGGTAAACGGACAAGTGGCAACTTTACTAAGGAACTCCGTCGCTAGATGCGAGGGCTGGGGGCTTCCTCAGGATTCAAATTACTGGAGTTGCTCCACCACAGGATTCAAACCTACACCAGTTGGTGCGCTAGATTTCACTCCCTAGTCTTCTTCCATAGACTTCACCGGGCCTTGATTACAGTGCGTGTTTGAATACATAGGGCTCTTGCTATTTAACGGATACCTCAATCTGAATATACTGGCATTTCTGAAGCCCACCCTGCTCTGGAATGGAAGACTTTTGAGCTTATGGACACCACACTATTTCTACCATATCACCCCGACACGTAGTGTTCAGATGCGCAGGTTGATTTTGGCGAGGTGCATATATATTAGTGATTGATAATCATTATATGGTTCAAGGTGACGACTTACTTGTACAGCACAACGGCAGACACGACGAAGAGCATGAAAATGGTGACAGCAAAGCAAGTGACCACCAGCTTCGAGTTTTTGAGTGACCAACGCTGACGGTCCACCGACCTGTCGACGCTTTCTTCCATCATGCTGATAGGTGTCGACGTTCCTGGAGTTGGGGTTGCGGAAAAAGGCAGAGACGATGGCTTCAACGCAGGAGAACGCCGGCCCCCACCTCGCCTGCGTTCAGTTTCTTGTTCACGACCTCTGGTTGTTTCGAAGGAAGTGGCCACACTTTCCTCGGCTGCGGTGTCTTTAGTCGTGGCTGCAGTGGTTGCTGGCTCTGCATTCGACGAAGCAGTCGTCGGGCGCGAGCGTTTCGCTTCCCCGTCTTGAAATGTTGTTACGGCTGGTGTCGGCATCCCACGTTCCTGGTGACCCGGTTCTTCGCAGACTTATGGCAGTAGGAAGATGGTGTCCTCTGCTGGCAACGACCCTTCACCTCCAGTCTGCGTTTGTGGTTCGGACCTTTTAGCCGTCACCCTCACGCTGCTCGTCCGATCGGTGATTTCTGGCAATTGGTCCACTCGAGTGGCAGACTTCAGTCGGCGCAGTGGGACCCCTTCTGAAGATGCATGCTCTCTTTTTTCTTGCGTGTATTTATATGGCGAAATATCACTAGCCGCTCTTGAGCGCCAACTGACTTCTTCTATCTCTTCTTTTCCCAAAGTTTCCTTTCGGCGTTATGAAATTCCTCTCAGTGGGTTTTATACATGCTATAAACTACAATAACAATGTATCATTCTTGAATAAGTGAGTTGAAATCAGTGACATCTACATTTCAATGCGCTATTACACTATTAGTTTCCTGTTAATATTACTTTTAAGGGTACTTCACCCAAGGTGACTAGTCTTCCCTACTATATTTTTATTTATGGTCACTTTTTTCTTTTTATTCTTATCTATGACAGAGCATACAAACCTTTCCGCACATTTTTCTCTATTGTAGTAATTTTCGAAGGAAAAAGTTTATATTTTCATCTAATACATAAAACTTCAAAATAAGAGAAGGTCATCAAGAACAAGAACATGGTGCCATACGTAAGGACGTTGGGGGAATGGCACACAAAATCACAACAAAGTTGTTCATGCTAGTTGGAGACTTTCTCAAGCTTCAACTCGAGATCGTGCACGATGGAGCTTTTCTTTTATTTTTCTACTTTGGCCTCCTTTTGCACTCGCAACCATGCGTATCCCACATCAAATATTTCGACATGGCGCCATAATATTGATACCGTTTATTCAGTATTTTCTGCGTGTTGCTGCTATTCATGAAGAAGCATGCATGGAATTTTCAGACGCTGATATACCTAACCAAATAGATGGTTCCACAACAGCAGTGAGGGTAACTATAAATCTCGTGCTATTCGGTGAAATATTGAGCTCGATTTCAGTAGAAGCTCCAGGAATTCGGACGCACGTATATCAATGCAAAAAAGCAAAAACAAGAATATTGGCCCCGGATCTGCACGTTATATTGCAAATGCCGTCGAAAAAAGATAGTCTTGCGTTTGGAGAGAGGGAACAAAACGTTTATTTGATGTAAGGCGCAAGAAAATTGGTGAATGGTATTCTGGAGGCACTGCGTTAGAGTGCCTCGAGCGTGCACTGGAGGCGAACGAGCGCATCGAGGCACGTTAGACACGAGCGCCATCTGGCAGTTTCTTTGAAAACGAAGGAAGGCGTGAATGAGCTGTCGTAGGGAGACGTAAGGGAGGGTCGGATACCTTCAAGCCGGACGAAAACGTGGCTCGCTGTGGCCAAGTTTTTGCTCACCAAGGCTGTGTTTCAATTCTTAGACAACACGTAGACAGTCTACGAAGACTGCTTAGAAGACAGCATCGACCCCAGGCTGTCCGAGAAATGGAACACATTTAGACTGCTTTCACGCGACAATACGCCATTACGCGTTGAAAAGGAAAAGCTAAAATAAACAAACGTAACAGTTGTATTTTCTGGCTTATTTTGTGTTGAAATCAAGAACAAATAAACGTTACTCAAATTGAGCGTCTGGGAAAGCATCAGCTTGTGGGCAGACGACCGTTCCGGCGATATCCCATCTACCTGAGCGATTCGATGAGCCGCCATCTTGTTTAGACAGCAAAGTAGCCTGCATCGTATTTGTCTACGATGAGGTCTTCTCGGAGCTGTCTATTTTGCCGGCTGCGTGAGAATTGGAATGAGACTTAATATGGCCGCCGTCCATTTAAGACTTAATATGGCCGCCGTCCATTTAGCTGTCTATTTAGCCGTCTACGGTGAGTATTGGAACACAGCCAAAAGACGCCAGTCGACGATGCATCGCAACTAGGGCAACGGCGCAGGCCCGCCTACGGAAAAAAGATGCGCGCTCGTCTCGGAGGTGATAAGGTGTAGAACGCAAAGTGACGGGCAGGGGCCACCACTATGTCGGTTTAGTAAAGCATTGGTAACACTTGCCTTCTTGAGCACCGCGTTGCACTGTCAGCGCAGCGTGTTTAACGCTGCAGTCCTTAGAATTACTTGTGTGTGTGCCTTCTCTAGTATAAAGGCACACATACGAACCAACGGAATGTTGTTATGGTACCTCAGATATGCGCAATCATTGCTTTTTAATTGACAATCACAGAAGTATGAACGCTGGATCTTGAGGAATATTGGTGGGCGCTGCGGATGGGGTCGGCCGTTTGAGGTACCGTTAAGGGCGGGCGGACAGACAGACAGACAGACAGACAGACAGACAGACAGACAGACCAAAATTCTTTCGTCGAAGGTCCCCAAGAACGACTATCGTCTCTAAAAGCACTAATTCTTCTAAGCACGAAGAGCAATATTCTTATCCTCTCCGGCTAGCTCAAGGCTTGCAAAATTGTATTTCGCGATGGTAAGTGTAGTTATTCTGATTTGGCGGTCACGAATCATGTGTAGATGAAACTTCCACAAAATTTCCCTTTATAATTGAAAGTACGGCTAATTATCTTCACGATAATGAGCCAACTTTTAATTAGAAACAGAATCAAACAAATCTTCCACCATCCACAATACTAGTGTCACGAAATTTCTGCAAAACTGACTTCACTTTTTACATCATATCTGATACAACCATCGATGTAAACAAACAAATAGAAGAGATACGACTCCCGATAGCATTTACCTTTGCATCACAAACCAACACACCGTCTACATACACAGGTAGTGCTCCTTTCTGCTCATACTTGGTATGAGATCTATCTATAAAGAATTTGGAAGAGATACTTGTTGGCTACGTGACTGGTCTACTTTAGTGCGATGGCACTCATTGGTAGAGATCACTTGTGACAACTTCGCGTAAGAATCTTCACGCAGCTCCTCTTGTAATATAATCGACCGTTTCAGCGATTCGAATTCTCATATATACATTATATTCTAAACTTTTCAGTATCTTATCATTCGCAGCGTCTTATCGCTCACTACACTGCTGAAGGACGACTACCGTTCGCGTTCTTTTTGCAAATACAAACAGGAACAAGCATAAAGCTTCGTGATCAACAGTTATTGTCGGCTCGAGTCATTGCGGCTTGCCGGCGAACCTCTGCCGGGTATCGGTAGTTCTGTATCGTGACCAGCGTTGCTGGCAGCCCCGTTTCCCGTCAGGTTGGCAGGCGCTCTGACACCAGCACGCGGGCTGACCGCGTCACCGAGCGAGTTGTGACGCGTGGAGGAGGAGGCTTGTTGATGCGGCGGCCTGTGCACGAAGCGGCTGTATATCTCCTGCGCGCTGGCCAGGGCGACCAGTATGAAGACGAAGGCGCCGCAGGCGACGCACCAAGCGATCAGCTCGCCGTGGCCCGACGTCGAGCGCCTCCTCTCGACGGGCGCGAACAGCTCACCCGCCTTGCGACGGCCCCCGCTGCCTCCCGACGTCGTGCTTGAGCCCGGCGGTGCGCGACCATACATGCTGCTCGTCGCCAGGCGCGTGGTGACGATGCCGTCCCGAGTGGCGTACACTGAGCCCATAGCCGTAGTTGCAGTGGCGCCACATGCTGCTCCTTCGTTGACCATATTTCGCTTAACCTTTTGCCGCGTCCCTAGCGTGTCTCGGAAGGCTTGCTTGTTAAGTTGTTGTTCTTCTCCTATTGTTAGTGGCGCATACCCACTGTGGGGGATTGGCCAAGAATCGCGTGGTTTTGAAATTTACTGTTCAGATTTGGAATGATGGAGGTTTAACAGAAAGATTGTTAGCCTGCTCGTTAGCTAGCTTGCTTGCTCGTCAATTTAGTCTCCTATACCCACTGTGAGAATGGGCCGAGAAGAAAAAATGAAAAAGAAAAGCTGGTTGTTAATTTAAAATGAAGGCGAAAACAATATTTCATTCTTTCATGAATACAACGTGATTTTATTCATAAGGTAGAATCAAATTAATTATTCAGTGAATAATTATGAACAAAATAGGTCCCATAGTGCTGTTAATAAAATATCGGAGTTTTACTCACGCTGCACTCGTTTGCTAGCTAGCTTGCTTGCTTTCTTGTTCCAATGTTGTGGCTCGTACCACAACTCTCGTTGCTATTGCCCTTCTTCCCGTTTCCTCACAGTGGCACTGGCCCACAACCAAAAAACACATGAGACACTCTAATTTGTGAATTGGATAACCATAAAAAGCTGTATGCCAGGCGATACATAGGATACACACAACATTGATCAAAGGTACAGAAAGGCGCAATATTTTGACTAAATGCTTGAAAATGTACAGAAGGTCGCTTGTAATTGAGCGTTTGATTTCTCAGAGTCTTTCTTCCGAGCAGCATGCGTCTCTCTGCCACGACATGCGTTGTCTCGTCTGGCTTGCACTTCACGTTTCACGCTCGATCGTGAGTGGTACGCTTTCAACGACATGTCTAATTTCAGGCAATCTCATTATGTACTCAGTGCTTTCCAATTATGAATAACGGAAGCTAATAGTAACTGAAGAACAAGACAGTAGGCGCACGTATTGACCGCAAAATACACTTTACTGACACTGATCACGTGCCATTACAGCGTAAAATATTTATATGGAATCAAATTCAACACTAGACTAAGCCATGTGCAGCAACGAGCAGATCATGGAATGCCACGTCCTCCGTTCACGATAGTCCACCTACGCGCAATCACACTTTTTCAGTGGCGTTCTCTTCCTCAAGAGAGGTCTGCATCTCCGTAGGGGTGCCTGTGGTAACTTGCTCTGTCAGAGACACAGCGCCAACGCTGGAACGACGGACGTGACCGCGGCGACCCACCGTAGCGTGACGCGGGGTCGTAACCGCCAGCGATCGCTTTGGGTCCGTGGCTTGGACCACAATGACCAGGACCCTGGGTTCTCGTTCGCCGTCCCTCGTGGTCAGCGCGGTTATGATTCCGGGTCGCGCCACGTAGCGGTACCTGTAATTTTTTTGTTGTTGTTGTGAACGTCAAAGGTTTACAAGGCACCAAGAAGAAAATGGTTTTTCTCAACGTAGGAAAATGTCCTTTCATAATTCAGAATAACCACGCTTACCACGAGAATTAAACTTGGTAAGCGAGAAAATGAGCAAATTGAGAATATGGGTGGTGACGTTACCTTGAAATTCCCGCGACAAACATCACGAAGTCAGAAATTTTGGCGGTATCTACAAGACTCAGCGCAGTTCTTATCAGTAAAAATTTGAAAAAATTGTCCCCTGCAAAGGCCAAAAATTTAACACACTGAATTTCTGAAAATTTTGAAGAGCCAATGTCAAAAAAAGAAACGTAAAATGCACTTGGGAACCCGTGACGTAAGGTGCGACGATCTCAGCACGAAATTCTGGAACGAAACTTTGATTTCAATTTTCTTGTCAATTAATAAGTCTATGAGAGCAAAATTAATGTCAGAGTTATCAGATTCCAATTTGTTCATCTAAACTGGTGTCCCTTCAATAAGGCGTCTGAACAGTGCAGGCTGAATGCGGGTTTGGAGACGGCAGGTGTTTGAACACTATGATCTGACGGATTAGTCGGCACTTGTCTGTACCAAATCATAGTGGAACAAAACGACTAAATGACAGGCACACAACGCTACTCTCTATTGAATAGCGCCGTGTTCTTTCGTACTTCTCGTGTCATTTTGTTCCTTTGAAAAGTACTATGATGGCAGATGGTGGTGGTGGTGGTGGTGAAAACATTTAATAGCCATTAAATGGTTAGAGAGAGGTGATTGGGTTGGGGCCTTATTAGCCTCCTACTCTCACAGCACTAGGTGGAACCCCTATTCCGGGGCTCCATTGGCAAGCAACGCCGCCCGCGCCCGTTGAACCAGAGCCTCTTGGGCTTTCAGGTCTTGACAGCCGAGCAGGGCCGCCTCCCAGTCCTCTCTCGTGGGATTGGGGTTGGGGGGGGGGGGATAGATGGATTAGACTGGCACGCCCAGACAATGTGGAAGGTGTCAGCCACCTCACCACAGAACTGCCACGTGCCATCAAAGGATGAATTGAAATGTTTTAGCACCGCCGGGCACAGTACAGTATTGGTAAACAGTTTTAAAAGGAGGCGCTCGTCAGCGCGATGCAGTCCCTTACAAGAGTCTGGATAGCGCCGGTGCTCCTCCTTGTAGTAATTGGTAATATCTTTGAATGAAAGGGCTGATGACAGATGCATCTTGATTGCAGACAAGCGGGACACCGAAGCTAATAGGTGGGGGTAAGTATCTTTAAAATACAGTTCAGTTTAAGTGCATTCATAGTGACCTGGTACAGAATAGCATCATTCGTGCAACTCAAAAACGCCTACTGCACCACGACATTGGGTAATATTCAATCAATAATGCACATTCAGCTGCTAACAGCCAAAACAATGGGGATCTTGCACGACCGTATATGATCCAATTCCCCAATAAATACTGTATGAAAAAAACGAATAGGTGAAGCAGAGGTATGTTAAATATTAACTAAGTGCGGACTTCGAAAGTAATCCGGTCGAAACTGCACACTGAGCTGTGAAGAAAGCTGTAGTGTTGGAAACTGGGCTCGTTTTTATAAACTGATTATCTTAATTATTCAGACAAAACTTGGTATCCAAGGTTTTATGGCAGCTTTTTCTCCGAGCACTAGTGCAGCTTTCACAGCCTGTTATCGAGCTCATGACCCCATGCTGGACAGCCCAACTTCACAGTCCTCTTCATAAATGTTCCAGTGGGATGTATTCACCCATGTTGAATTAGGCGAGATTGCCACTCCGAGACATTCAGTATATCGCTTCAAGCTTGCAATACAAACATCACTAGTATGCCGAAAATATTCGATAAAAAAATAATGTAGAGTTCTTGCTGCCGGAAAAAATGGGGTTGAGCGAAGCTTGGTGTGCGCGTGCCTCGGTGTTCTTGGGGTAAAGTACAGAGATATAGAAATAACAAGAATGAGAGAAAGAGGAAATAACAGAAATAGAGAGAAAGTGAAATAGAAATAGATAAAAGGCAAGAGAACGTGTACAATGAGAGAGAAGGAGACATAGAGAAAGAGGAGGCAATTAATAGAAAGACAGGAAAGGGAGGAAGGGAAGACAGAGGCAAAAGGCTGGAAGCATAAAGAAATAGAGGAAGAAAGACGGGGAAGAAAACAGACACAAAAATGAGAGACATGGAAGAGAGCAAGGAGAACCCTGTATAGTACAGTATTAAAAATGGAAAAGAAAACAGACGCGAAAATGAGAGACGTAGAAGAATAGAAGAGAGCAAATGGAACCCTTTATAGTACAGTATTGTAAGTGATGGGAGAGGGAAGTGAGGAGGAGCATTCGGAGAAGGGAAACACCACAAGCTCCACTGCTTCCTCAAGGCCCGACCACGGGCACCCGTTGCAGCGCGTCAGCGTGGGGATTTTCTGACGCAGCGCCACACCCTCTCCCTGATGAGACAGGGGCGCTCAGTTTACATGCAGCTGTGCACCCTCCTTCTTTAAATAGGGAGAGGGCGTGGCGCCGCGTCAGAATTCCAGGCGCTGAGTGCGTGTGGTCGGGCATTTTAGTCTTCGCAGCACTAGTGCGCTGCTGCAGTCCTGTTTGCGTACGACGTACGCCAATGTGTGCCATAGCCTCCTAGATTTCCCTTGCCTGCCGGATGAGCGCGAAACGCCCGTCATCTATGGCGGCGCTACCTACGTAGGGGTAAGGGTATTTGTACTTGTCCTTTGAGATTGGCGATTTCGGCATTTGCTACTAATTTCAGAGGCTATGACTTGTATTGACGAAGTTGCTTGTTGAATGACGGCGTCACTTACGTAGGGTTAATTATAATTACGTTTACGCCTTTTTAAAACTTTTTACGTTATTTTTGTTGCATATAAGCTCGAAAAACGTAAAAACTTATTTGAAGACACCCCCTACTTAGGTAGCGCCACCACCATAGTTCCGCCGACGGTCGCTTTCTATGTGACCGCCGATAATCCGGCAGGCAAGGGAAATTCAGGAGGCTGTGTGTGTGCGAGGTAAAAAAAAAACCTTTCGCTGAAGGGGCCATGATCTTACGTACCAGACGGCGCCGGTGATTGCGAAGAGCACGATGACGATTGAGGTGCTGACGAGGACGCAGCCCAAGGTGTAGCGCTGCGTGGTCACCACTGCCTCCGTGATGGGGAACCGCGAGCGCGGTCGGCTGGAGGGGGCGGGCGCACGCTCACCAGTTGGCCGGTTGACAAGCTCGCTCGTCGGCACACTGCAGCTTGCGCCACCGCTGGTGCCGAGGCCGGACTCAACGCTGGATGAGGCGTCCATTCCTGCTCACTCTTGTTCCACGCTTCTTCTTTGTCTTCCTTACGCTAATGCGCGATTCGCCGCTCGTGCTCCGTCCATGGCTAGTTTTGTGTGCTTTAAAAAATATAGGTTCGAAACTCGGCAAACCATCTAGAGCAGTACCCGGATATTTTCCTGGCCATCCGCTAATCACTTTTCACGAAATTATACCTCGCACTACAGGGTGAGTAAATGAGTGTTCTCATCTCCTCACCGCAAACCTAATAGAGTGCGATCTGTCACGCTGATAATGCTCCAAAGCGATCCTTACCCCTCGAAGAGCTTCCGGAGTATGGTACATGCGGAGATGGACCCAACATGTCTAGGCTCTGGAGAGGTCAGCTCATTGAAACACGTGCTCTGGCGATGTCCTGCGTCGCAGGACTGCTGTCAAGAAGCCTGGTGGACCGCTACTATAACAATCCCAGCTACGTCGTCCAGCTCCTGGCTGTCCGGAAGGCCCGCGAGAGGGTGAAGAGGCTCGACCTCCCAATCCCGACGTGGGACTATAGCCAAGAGTTGTATGTATAAGCGCGTCATACTCTTTTTTCTGGACCAAATGAATGTGTTTTTTTCTTTCTCAGAGGTGGTGGCCGGAGGGTCTCTGTCGGTAACCGTTCTTTATGTACATTCGTGCGTGCGTTTATATGTGTGAGTGTATATACACTCATTATGTCACTAACCAATTATGTCACCAACAGTGATCCAATGCGTAAGAGACATGCTCTAAAAATGCAAGTACGGTAATACGATTAGACAACAATAAAAATAATAAACCATATATATATTTAAAATTACAGACCAATTTCTATCTTGAATATACTCTCCCAGATACTAGAAAAATGTTTGCTTCAATGTATGACATCCTTTTTACAGAAGTTCTCGCTACTAACACCCCGGCAATTTGGTTTCATTGCTAATCGCAGTACTATAACATTATTAGAAGAGTTTTGTGATGAAATATATTCGGCTTTAGACAAGAACCTGTTGTGTTGTTGTTGTGTTCTATTTTTAGACTTGGCAAAAGCGTTTGAAACAGTGAACCATTCCATTTTGTTAGAAAAAGCTATTTCGTTTGGGCTTTAGGGGGCCTTTTTATGATGAGCTCTATAATTACTTACAAGACAGGTCACAGGTCATTATGAGTTGTAGGGAGGTAATTAGTAATAGGAAATATATTACTGCTGGTGCGCCACAAAGATCGGTGTTATCGCCATTGCTATTTAATTTATTTATGAATGACCTCCCCTTGGGAATTCGTAAAGCCAGTGTGTACCAGTATGCAGATGATACGGTGCTATTAACACGTCACATACGTTATGAAGAGGTGAATAATGCTCTTCAGAGTGAAATTCATAATGCTATGATATGGTTTGAAGGAAACTCCGGAATTGTAAACGAAAAAAAAACAAAACTTATCTGCTTTCGAAGCCCTCTAAAAACACAAAAAATGTATATATCAATTTTTCTTCACACTGAACATTGCAATTCATGCAAATGTTCTGCAGTTGAAAATGTCGAAACATTCAAATACATAGGCGTAATTTTTCATAGTGGTATGTCGTGGCAACATCACATGGCATGTATTTGTTCCAAACTGAGAAGTGTGGCATGTCTCCTTTTCAATATAAAAAGCTTGGTGCCTCTACCAGCGAAAAAAAATGAGAGTTCATTCGTTAGCATATAGTGCAGTGAGATATGGGATAAGAATATTTGCATTTTGTTCAGAACGCTGGAAAACACGTATTGATAGTTTACTTCGAAATATTTTAAAAAGTGTAGCTTACGGTAGTAAGATAGATGCCAGTACTATTTTTCGGGGCTTCGGCTTTCGTGTGTTCCAGGATTTGTTTATTAAGACAGTTGTTCTAAGATACAATTGGTGTGATGACTTTAAATTGCCATATGTAACGCGTCGACCCTTGAGAGAAAAAAAGCGTTTTATTGTACACCGGTTCTCTACCAGATATGGAGAAGCATGTAGAAGTGTATATATTCCAAAAATTTCAATGCACTACCTGGCGAATTTTTTTCAGTGAGTTCAAAAAGGCAAATAAAGAAATTACTTGCTGAGCTGTAAAATCACATGGTATATTTGTATACCACGTATGCTCTGTGTCCCTCCTTTGTTCTTCTTTTTTATTTACTGCCTGTAAAAAGTAATGGTGTTAATCGTTTGTCTGTTCGTTGGTAAGGAAACAACAATAGTTTTGTTACCTTGCATCCGCATCGCTGTAACCGGCTCTGCCGGGCCTAGTCGCACAAGTCCTGGGGACTTAGACAGGCCCGTTTCTTTGTATTTCTTATGAATGTGTACAATGAATTATTAATATTATTATTATTATTATTATTATTATTATTATTATTATTATTATTATTATTATTATTATTATTATTATTATTATTATTATTATTATTATTATTATTATTATTATTATTATTATTATTATTAAGTCTCTGTTCAACGAAGCACTTGCGGCCGAGCGGATATGTCACAAGCTATTGACAATGGTAAGGTAGAGTGTTCGTGTCACATAATGACTGAATCCGGTTAGATTCATTCAGCCTATTGATCTTGCTGGTACCGGCCAAGTGCTGTTTGTGAAATAGTGTGGTCACTTGCTGCACCACGTAAAGGGGCTGGAGCTACATTACGTTCCGAATCATTGCAGCACTCCGCTGGATCCACCATCTGTTAAATAACGAACGAATTCTTACCCCGAACGTACTCTTTATGTCTCACGAATGTCCTCGTCCTCGCCCTCACCGCTGTCAACCATGTGATCCCAGTAACGCGCTTCAATCGCCGAGTTCACCACGCATCATAGATTATGCACGAAATAACAAAGACCACACCACTTGTCTTCCGTTATACGCAACGAAATAGCAATGGCCTAAAATACAGAAAGTCAACAGATAACGAAGTCAAAGAAAACACAGAAAATTATTCATTGATTGAAATCATGCTAAACAATTACAAGCTCGAGAAAAATGACTGTACGAAAAAAGCAGCGTGGTGACCGCGGACTGGGGCTTAGAGTATGCTAAAATTAACTAGAGAAGACGGCCATTCAGCGACCTTCGGAACGATGGGTATTACGTCGATATGTCCAGTCTTCGTGCTTGCAGCCTCTAACGCACTTGTGACTTTTTTTATTTATGTGCTTTTGTTTTGTTTCAAATATAATGATAGACCGTTTAGAAATTAGAGACCTATTTGAATTGGTGAGTCTTAAAGATTAAGGTGGTGAAGCGCAACTGCATTTTTTTTTTTGCTGATTGTAGTCTCGTGACAAAGCAGCTCCAAGCCACGCGAAACTAAACGGAGCCGAAAGTACGACGTTTAGACCCATGTACTCCTCATCACTCCCATGCTCGTTGAAGCGCCACGTGTTGCAGCTCCAAAGAGACACTTTAGCACCAGATTTTCCTCTAGTGTATTTAGAGGAAACTCTAGGTGTTGGGGAATATTTTAAAAGTATGTAAAAAAACCAGACCTAATAGTAAAACACGGGATCATTTCCACAAATACAATAAGGATCTGCGTTGAACAGTGTAGTTATTTCAATTTTATATTTTAATTTACTGATTGGATATCACTACTATGACAAAGGCCGATGTTCCAGCCGCAGAGTGAAGATATATTTCTAAATCTATATACATTAATGCTGTTCCAACAATGTCTCTCTAGAACAGCAGGAATATACGAGATAAATGACGTTCGATTTTCATACGCAAACATTGACAGTCATTCATAATGCTAATGGGAACCACTTTTCATATACATACATGCATTTCTGAAACATTGAAAGTCATTCATAATACTAATGAGAACCACTTTTCATATACATGCATTTCTGATATCACTGGAAACCATTATTCATATGCCATACCCAATTCTTATTCTTATTATTTTACAGCAATTCAGCTGTTTAGCATATTACGCCTCATGTGTCTGCATAAAACATTCACAGCTTGCAAAAATAGTTACTGCACATGCGTCAGCAGACCTAGCGTGAACAGCCTCAATCACCAAATAGCAAACAAGTTGTTTTTTGTTGTTGTTGTTGTTGTTGTTCATATTCATTCAGCGCAAGTAGCAGCATTGATTTGCTTTTGATACTTTCCTCTATTTCTTCCTGCACGGGACGAAGCTTTCCATTTATGCCAAATGAAATCAATTCAACAAGCAATTATTTATTTATTATTTATTTATACATACTGTCAATCGCAGATGGATTATAACAGGTGGAAAATCTATGGCAGTAATTAAGTACAGTGCATAGAAAAGGAAAAATAATAAGAAAAAAATTAACAAAACAACAACAAAAAGGAAAACATATAAGCACATTTGTCAAAGTACAATCATATTGGCACTTTACTTAAATAACAAGAAAGATCACATAGCACCATATTATGTTTGCGAGGCTATCAAGTCGCTTTCTACTAGTTTTGTGAAAGTGGCTAAGGATGTGCTAATTATGCCAGGGAAAACAGATGACGTGATTGTTGTCTTTAACTTTAGTGTATTAATAATGACGCGAGCACTCTTTTCGTTGAGTAAAACTTACCTTTGTTTTTGGCTCCTAATATAAGTATGTATATGTGATAGCCCAGCCCCATCAGTCGAGCTCGGCCATTTCCAAGAAGACAAGCGTACAGATATCTGAAGGGTATTGTTCTTTTCGTTATAACTTAAAGATGAAATGAAAAAGAAGTTGCTTTCGGGTCTCCATCGTTCTAATACGCCATTTAGCCACGTTAAAAACTTCATTTTGCTAAGATTTCTGCGTGCAGGTGGCCTCCTAAGTTTGCTTTAGCTCTCCCACTGTGTAAATTTCGTTTGTTCATTTGCTTCATCATGCGCCTGGCTGATCTCCACTCAGCGTTCCTTTCCATATTTCTCGCCACACACACACACACACACACACACACACACACACACACACACATATATATATATATATATATATATATATATATATATATATATATATATATATATGCAGTAGTCAAAATTTATTAGGGCTGCTACGCACTAGTGGTCTAGTGGTGCGAAAACTGAGCACACGACGGAGCTAGTGGCTTTTCCCCTCCTCAACACCACTTCCTCTTCTCATACTTCGCCATGTAGAATACAGCTTTCTCTCTTTTTTTATTTCCTTCCTCTTCACCCTCATGTCCCCTTTCCCAACCTCATACTATAGTGTACAAAATATCATGCACTTCACCTTCTTCTCTCCTCCCCCCCCCCCTCACATCTCTTTTCTTCAGCCTCAACTCCATTCCCATCTCTCGCTATGCTACACAATATGTGACTATGCTATGCCTCACCCTTTCCTTTCCTACTTAACCTCGTGCTCATCCTCACTTCCAGTTCTTAACCCCTTGCTGAACTCTACCATGATCCTTTCTTGGTTTTTCGTTCGTGCCTTCGTAGAGACGGGCTGGGTTCCCTCTCCCTTAATGGGATTACTCTTTGTTTCACCAGACAGTGCGGGATGACAACTAAGCAACTAAGTTTCGTCAAGCTCAAACAGCTGTGCTGCCAACTAAAACAAAAAATTCAGTCCCAGTGCAAATGCGAAATGAAGAAGACATTATTGTTCTATAAAGGTCGGAGAGCGAAGCACAAAGAGTATTGGGGAACCTGTATCGTAGACTGCACGCCGTCTTCGACACGTGCTGCGGCAACAGTCTCCGCAAAAACCCGGAGCCACAACAATGGTGACCAGTGCGCTTGCTTCCACCTTTGTTCGGTTATGGTGTGTATAGAGAGATGAATGCGATTACGTCGTGCGCCTATTTGCCAGTAAACCGCGTGCTCTTTGTGGCACCAGAATGGCGTCTCGCTGGTATAGGGCGTGACTCTCTATAGCTTCCGGCCAGCCTCGTTTCATTGTGGGCAAATGAATGTGCGCGTATGGCGCACGCTTGCTTAATGATCGGCCCGCTGCATTCAGTCTGCCTTAAACACCAACCATGTGCAGACAATTAAGCCGTGTTCGTGATTTCCTTTTGTCGTTTCAGTGCATAAAGAGACTGCAGATACTTATTAAATAAACTTCATTTTATCGCATAATGACATGGAGGATGCTTAACGAATCAAACTGTGAACGGCAACTTATTTTTGTAGCGCATTCCAAACAGTGGGCTCTGATTGTTGTGCAAACGTTCGACGTTCAAGCGTTCAAGCGCTCAGTGTGTTTTAATTACGAGTCACGTGTGGACAATGGGTTCATGCGTTGTTGTTTTTTTCATTTGTTCGCATAAAAAAAGTTTCGACCACTTTATAAATAATACCGCGAGTCCTAATTACCTTTTGAAGCGCCTTTCAAACGATTAATTCTGATCGCTTTGTAAGCATTCACCTTGTAGACATTCCATGCGCTTCGGACGTAAGCCACGTGCAGACAATCAAGTCTTGTTTTGTTTTCGCTCATTTTGTTGCATGACGACACCGGTGATAGTTAATAAATCAACGTGCCACTCTAAATTATTGTCTAGTAGTATTTTTAGAACAGTTTGTTTCTCTCACTGTGCCTCAGTATCAACCACGGCCAATGCTATTCGGTACTTTCTTAATTCTTACTAAACTTAAGCGCCACGTAGGGTTAAGTTTTGGAGTGTTCCTCTTAGCGACCACTGTTAAGCAACCAGGTTTTATGAGAAGCATGGTGCTGTGTCATCACTAAGCGTGTCCTAAATCCCTGGGTACATAGAACTCTTTGAAATTTCATTACAGTGGGGTGCTATTTACGATAGCAAAATGTGCCCAATTACTGGCGCTGCAAAAATAGGGTCTAGTGCTCATCAGTCCAAAGACGATACCGCATATTGCGTGGCGGGGTGGCGTTTAATATATTAAAATGTGTGCAACCTTTAATTTAAAAGAAAGGGAACTCAGTTAAAGTGTAGGTGATAAATGGATAGATGCAAAACCTTGTTGCGATCGTGAAGGATTCTATACCCGTGTTTTACAGGAGGGATCGCGGTCCACTTCCACGCAAGGATGTAGAGCTGAGCCTCACCGCCGCGTCGCGGGCCTTGTGGACAGCCTTGACTTGTTAACAGGACCGGGTTTTTGAGCATAAAATGAAAATCATTTTCAGAAAATTCTTTATGTCTTCCTTGTAAAGAGGGGCACTCCCAGATAGTGCGGTTAAAATCACTGCGATCACGGCAGCGCACACAAGGTTCTGAAATGTCGCAGCGATGACATTAGCTGAAGAGGCTGGGGTATGTTTCCGTCTGAAGCAAGCGAAGAGAGATTGCCGAGACAACGTTTTTTGATAGCGTTTTGTGACCTCGTTTAATGTAGTTAAAATGTAGATAAGATGGGGGCTGATTCCTCTCTCTGAGCTGCGCAAATCTCGGCGTGGTAAGTGAAACGCTCGTGCCTTGGAGTGGTCAAGTTCGTTGACATTGGGAAGGCCCCCGACTTTAGAGCCGACGTGAGCAGGGAACGAAGTAATAGTGTGGCGGGTAAGTTCTTTGGTGAGGGAGAGTTCTGGAAACATCCTTCAATACGGAACCAGAAGCAAAGGCAGCGGCTCCAGAGTTCTATGCGGATCAAGGAGAGCTAGCGCAATGGCCATCTGCGCTGCTTTGTAAGAGGACTGTAAAGTGAGCGGAAGCACCGTACTGGGCTAAGGTACTCGGGTGCTGACCCGCAGGTCACGGGATCAAATCTCGGCTGCGGCGGCTGCATTTCCGATGGAGGCGGAAATGTTGTAGGCCCGTGTGCTCAGATTTGGGTGCAAGTTAAATAACCCCAGGTGGTCCGAATTTCCGGAGCCCTCCACAGCGGCGTCTCTCATAATCAGATCGGGGTTTTGGGACGGTGAACCCCACAAATCAATCAATCAATGGGTGGCACCGACGAAGTAAGAAACAGACGAGTGGGCGTGAACGTGAACTAAAAGAGAGAAAGCTCCAGCAACAGACGTGTCCACATTGTACTGTGGCTGCATATTTAATGGGACACACTTTGACGCAAAGCGCATGCGGTCATAAAGTAGCGCATTTTGCACTTCAAAAAAAAAAACGATAGACATGTCAGTCCATGAAAGTGGCCGGCGGCGCAGGCGAAGTCAATGTTGTAGGCGTGGTATTCTGCTGTTACTTTTTCTAATTATTACTGTCGCACTGATATATGACAGTCATGACTATGCGCCAGGCCTTCTACCCATCACATTCACTGCGCTTGCGCAGTAAGGCATCACCAGACGCCGATTGTCGAGCTCCCGTGTTCCATCTAACGGGGACGGCGCATGTACATGTTTAACAGTATATAGGCATGAAAACAAGGGAAAACGCCATGCGATATTGTTGCGTGGATGTACAATTACGCTCTGCAGGTGATGCGAAGAGACGAAGCAGTGTGCGTGTGGTGATATCTTTGGCACCATTTTCAATACTTTCGCAGATGCAGTGTCAGGCATTTCTTCATTTTTTCGTGTCATCTACTTTATGCGTTGGAATTTCCGAAAGACTTCCATTCCGTGCATTTTTGATAACGTTTCGCTTGACTATTCCCTTCAAATATGTTACTACCTCTTCTATCGAGTGTGCAGTAAAAAAGAGATGGCTTTACAAAAATTCAACAGTACTGACGAACACGATAGCTTAAAATGTGTTGCAAATAACCTATTGCCTTGAACGATGGTCAAACAAAATGTACAAATGGCGGTTGTACGCAAATTAGTTACATTGTCTGACACTGAGTCCCATGAATGCAGGAACATGGCTCAAAATGTGGAGGCTAAAACAAGTGGATAGGATGCGTTATAGGAACGAGCCCTATGTTTGGAGAAGGGGCACTGCCCTTCATCTTAACAATGCTAGAATATGATTCTCTAAATAATGTAGAAAAAATTTCATTCATCACAGCAATCGTAGGGCTGATTGCGGGCCTCCTTTGATGCCAAGTTAAAGAGACAACTAGTGACTCCTCCCCCCCCCCCACCCACCCTTTGGGGCCCCCATGAAAACGCTAAACGTAGGACTATAGACCGTTGCTACATTTTTGACTCCTGAAAGTACTGAAGCTCACGGCACAGAATAGTATGGACGAGCAAGCGACGGGTTCTTCTTCTATAATTTTGTCACACTCTTACCCGCCCCCATCCACATTATTCATTTGCAGCGATCTACGTACGCAAATATTTATCGTGGTGATTGCAATATGGGAAACACACCACGGCTGGTTTCCTTGTTGCTCATTTCTCACGGATGAGTGGAACGATTGGGCCAACCGTTATGGTGGTAGCAACAACTGAGACGCAACACACTTTGCAATTTTTCTGGATGCGGGAGAAGAGAAAATTGACCGACGAAGCGAATATTTTCTCCCCACTTATTAGCGCACGTGCCTCTCGATAAAGTACGGTGGAGCACCGCAGTGAGAAGGACACGGGAAAAATCTTCAGCAGTGTTTAGGGGCACGAAATTGCATATGGTCTGTAGTTCCTTCAGAGTGAATCAAAAATCATCATTCATGCGCAGTGTTTGAGCTTACGCACTGTGACAACTGAACTTTTTGTCGGCTAATGTTCGAGGCGTTCATCGCGGTCACTTGGTGGAAGCTGAGGTCTTGAGTTGCCAAATTTGATGACGTGTAGTCGTTTCCCGGCAACAACGTCCGCGTTTTGCTAAGCGCGATTGGCGTGAACCCGCATACAGTACGGTTCACGTTCAAAGCGAACACTAGGGTCGGCACCTTTCATGTTGCTGGTCCTCTAACTGTAAGTGGATGTGGGAAGATTGCTGATACACGGCGACAATCTATCAAAAGAAGCAACAATTGTCAACAACCAGCAGCCATGTGCAAATTCCATAAGCCGATACGCTTTCGAAAAACAGCGAAATCAGTACATGTTCAGCATACAACCGTTTCCTTTGACGGTGCACCCGTCTGCACGCAAATTAACGTGAATGTAAGAGATTCACAAGTGAACGGACGTTCGCAGTAGCACACTGCATGCGACGTCCGCTCCCCTGTGAGTCTCTGTTGTATCTATTGTATCTATTATATCTATTGTATCTAATCTATTGTATACTTGCTAATAAATAGGTCACGCATAGCAGAAGAAATTCTGGTTGTCCTTTTTTATTTGTTCACCGGCGTACACTTTTGTAACTCTTTCACGAATGTGTTCCTTGTTTCAGGGTGCCAAAGCGATCCTTTTGAAACGTGATGCTAGAAAGCAATAAAAAGCGAGAAACACTGGCTTGACAAATCTTATCTGCTCGATCTATTATAGACAAGAACTTCACAGCACTATGCTGAGAAAGCTGCTTGTTTCTTATACTCATTGAGAGAGAGAGAAATGAAAGACGGGTAGGGTAACCAAGCTTTGGCATGGTTGGCTACCTTATGTCTGGGCTGTGGTAAGTGGGGAGTAATAGAAATGAAAGGATAGCAAAAAAAATAAGGAGAGTAAAAAAAAGTGGATAAATTGTTTGACACTACACAACACAGTCTCGCGCTGTTAGTCCACATGCACTCGTGCAGAATAAGTTGCTAGATTTTTTGCGATGCAGTAAACGAGGAATCACACTACAAAGAAAAAGTCCCTCGGAAGTTTTAAGCTGCAGGAGTTCTGAGGCTGCCATTGCAACTTTACAAAATCTCGGAATAGGTTAAGCTAGTCTAACTTACTTCTTTCCCGAGGCATGAGTCTATAAACAACGCGCAGGAGTAGGGTGGACTCTTGCAAAAAGTTACGCCTCTGTTATGAAAGCTGAATATGTGATTGTTCATCCGCATGGGGGTGGTTGTAGTGAAACACGATCCAATGAAAGAAAAAAAAAGTTAATAGGGCATAAATTGCTTCCAGCTTTTTAAAGAAGGGAGTCATCATTAACCACTGCGAGGAACCAGCAAGCGCCTACCAACGTAAAAAATGGCTGCTATAACCCTTGAGCTCCAGTTAATGATGAACAAGACAGAAAACCAGTTCTGAAAAGTAGGAAAAGAATACACAGAGTGAAAGTACCTACAACGGCACTTTTGTTTTCATAACCTTCCTCAAGCTCAGTTGATTTTCCGTTTAAAAACCTCGAAACGAGATATAGAATTCCTAAAGCTTCTTCCTTGATAAAAACTGGGAGGCGCCGAGTTTAAAAATTTTCGCATGCGTATGTGTAGACAAACTGTCAAATTCGCACTAACATCTTGGAAGCACAGTCAGGTATGTGGCTCTTTGAACAGTCAGCAAAAGTTAGCTGTTAATGTCATCGTTGTTGCCGTCAAAGCACATTCGTCCCGGAGATGCATGCCGCATTCTTTCGAGCTGATTCTTTGAAAGTATTATGCAAAAGTGGGCAGCCTTCTGAAAGAAAACGAGTGATACACACATTTTCAAATCCCACCAGTAAGGACAATATTCGTAAGGACGGCTGCGAAATACAAAGGTGATAACTGTCTCCAATTATGTTGCGACCTTATTTCTGTGTGAGAGGCACAACGAAACGAGGTGTTGTACAATGCATTACTCGCAAATATTGATTCAGTCTAACAGATAACTTGCAAGACGTCCAAACGATGCCTTGTATTAAGAAAACTTGTCAACACTCACTCGTTTCGTACAGTTACATAAAGTCGTATTCAAACTTAAACGGTACTTGAAGCGGGACACCAGAGTAGATGCAGACAAGGCGAATGGTGGTGTCCTGTTGCAAACGCAGTTTGAATAATGTGCCGTACCAACTAGCGCCCCCCCCCTTCAACAAACGCTTCTCAAGTGCATTGAATCCTCCCACAAATTATTCAAAGCAGGTGGCACGGGTTTAATAACACACACACACACACACACACACACACACACACACACACACACACATGCACGCACGCACACGCACACACACACACACACACACACGCACGCACACACACACACAAAATCACAGCATATCCACGTAGTCAATCATGATAAGTGGGGCGAAGCGCTGGAGTGTTTCATCTCTAAACCGTGAACTATCCGCGAATATTGTCCACTATATCATCAAAGACGTGACAAACACTGTATATATTATACAAGAAATTTTATTATGCTAAAGATTCGTCATTTCCGTTCCCCCTTCAATATAACGACTTTATGGTCGTTGAAGTGGTAGATCGGTGGTAGAGCGTAGGGGGAGGTTTGCAAGGACGAAGTAGTAGGCAGTTGGCAAAGGTGGAACTATAGGCGGTCACGTACATACATACAAGAAATGGACAGACCCACGCCTTTAGGAGCTTTGCGTCAAAAAAAAAAATGTACCCACCGTAACTAAAGAGCGTTGCCATTTTGGTTATGTATATCCCATGTTTACCCACTAATGACACTACGTTTCCCTTAGTCATTATTTTGAGATTTGTTTTCTTTTTCTTTCGGCCCAATGCAGGCACAAAGACAGGCTGAGAATGCACCTCGACTCGTCAGGCTAATTACTTCTCTGTGACATTGGTTGAGAAGGTACCTAGAAATTGTGCCAGCCCACCCATTCGCTATGTTAGTGCGTTCTTGCGAGATGACCCATTTCCATTCGTTATGGTTTGATTATGCGGCTCAATAGTTCAAGTAACCCTGGGTAAACACGGCCAACGAAGTTGCCTGAAACTTTCTGCGCTAATGTATCCTGGCCGTTGGCGTACAGACGTTTCCATTAGGTTTACTAAGGCGTCCAGCAAATGTGGAGCTATACCAAAGCCAGACCTTTCCACTGCAACTCTAAACTGTTGATGACGTTAGTGACTCCTGCAAGTGCTTGTCGTATGTGTTTGATATGCAAGTGGGAATGTTCGCAGATGACAGAGAAAACTGTTCCGGCGTGTTCGGCATATTACTTCGCTGTGACATTGGTTGGGCAGGTATCTAGAAATTGTGCCAGCCCACCCACTCGCTATGTTAGTGCGTTCATGTGAGATGACCCATTTCCATTTGTTATTGTTTGAACATAGAACATATATAATCAACATGGCAATGTTCTTTAGTTACGGTGTGTACATTTATTTTAGAGGTGAAACTCCTAAAGGCATGGGTCTATCCATACCCTGTATGTTACTATTCAGAAAACCAGCAAAACAGTAGTAGTATTAAGTATTAGCATTCAGGTTTCTAAATTTTTGTCTCGCTCTGAGCACGGTATAGAAACAATGGTCGCTATTTTTATTATCATTGTCGGTCTCAGTGGTAAAATTAAAAAAAAAGATGCTCGTGCTACTTGCGTTGATGTTCGTGAATTCGAATAGTCAAAAAGGAGGCTGGCCATCATTGCAAATAAAGGGCCAGTTAAACAATCAGACTATGTCGACATGTGTGGTTGAAGATTAGAGAGGCCGAGTGGCCTTGTAATGCGAAACCTGTAGCAACTGTTCTCTGCGGATCGGGGCTGGCAAACGATGGAATGAAGTTGAATGCGACATCCGTACAGCATAATCTTCTAAGCATGTGGTTCGGTGTATTTATTTGTTCGGTTTCTCAGTGCTTAAGTGGGCTGTATCCGGGATATGTCCTCTAATTTTGATGCACCAACTAGCGAATTCACCATTGTGGCCATGTCCTCGAGGAAATGAAGATATTAAGCTCTGGGTGACTTCAGCTCACATTACCCAAGGATATCGGCAATGTGGTTATGACAGAACGTGTGAGTGTATAGTTACGAAACTGCAATCAACATTTAGGTCGACATTCTATGTGTCATTCATTTTGATAGCCTGCCTTGTTAAGAACAGCTACACTGACTAGTGATGCCGGCAGAATAAAGTTTGAATCTCGTTTTAAACGCAAAGCGTTTCTTAAGAAACTTCGGCTACTTGGGGCGTATCTATCTATCTATCTATCTATCTATCTATCTATCTATCTATCTATCTATCTATCTATCTATCTATCTATCTATCTATCTATCTATCTATCTATTTATCTACTTAGGTTTGGGTGCTCTCGTGGTTACCTCCTCAACTTGGCGGGAACCAAAATCAGCATGGGAGGGTAGGATAGTTTGACAAATGTGACGCGCTGGCCAACACATGAACAATGTGACAATGCCGTCGTGTACGTCGTCATTTTCTGGCAGACAGTGGCACATACCCACGGGCATGTATGTACCGCTGGTATTCGGCTGTGTGCCACAGGTGAATGACACTTAGTATCTACCCAGGAACGACGAGAACACACATGGGCAATTTTAACGCGTAAGCGTTAAAAAAAACCCGACATCGGTAGTGTCGACCCAACCAGTGCAAAGAATAAGTGTCAGGTTACCAGCTGGAATCAAACCTAAGCATTCTGCGTCACAATGAAGTATTTTACCACAGAGCTACGCCAGGTCTCGGAACTATTTTTCAAACTGACGCCAATCTTCGTGAAACGTCAATAGTGTTGTCAGTGCTGCCTACCAAATTTTATAAACATTACATATGTACCCCTTTGATACAGCCGTCACATCGGGTTAACGTCAATTGTGGTAAGTTACTATGCGCTGAAATTGATTAATGTAGCAGTGTCCAGGGCCAGCATCCTGTTGAGCATCAGCATTTTATATGAGCTTCTAGTGTTGATAATACGCACGTTCCAGTTGGCAGTGTTGCACAAGTGCAAACAACTGCTTATATAAACATCTTCAACTCTTCAAGATATGTATGAGCATGCAACATTTGTACATTTATTTAGCATCATTTCATGACGTGCCATTCAATAAAAAAATTGCAACATGGTCACCTTCCCTCCGCATTCTTCGGATAACGTCGATTCCCAGGTACGTGGGATATGTCGTTTTTTTTTTTGCTTTGCCCCTGTTAGTTCATATCGTTTCTTCAAGGCAATGAAGAAGGACACACTTTCAGGTTCAGAAGTATAGAGGGTTTAATTTTCATCATAAAACTTCAAGATAGCGATAAGGAGCTCTTTGTTAAGGTGACTGGCCATATCGTTTGCACCATGAGCTTGACTCTGAAGCAACAATTTCTAAATATACTGAATAGCGTCACAGTAAAGTATAAACGCAAGCTTAAACTATAGGTCTTTTAGCTGTGAAGCTCTTAAAGCTAGCTACAATACATGCGGCTGAGAGGCATGTGGCGTGCAGCCTTTGCAAAGACTATCATAGTCCAGAATAGCCACGTGCAACAAAAGTAATGTAAATTGCCCTACGCAGCATTGATGCAGTGAAAATGAAAAATAAAACTGTCGTCATCAAACAAGTATGTACCACAGTGTGGCGTATCAGAAAACGATCATCATCATAAACAGGTATGTGCCACAGAACTTTGGCAAACGCCACTACTCACCAATGGTCCACCAAAAAAAAAAAGACGATTCGCCCAACAAATGGCTACAAAGCGACAGCGGCGAGCCGAAGACTCCGTGTTCGTACAACGAGAGAATACTAGGGAATGGTAAAGGCAGCGTCGGCTGCGAGTAGACGCCAAGACGAAGTGCCCATACATCTTTGAGAGATGCGAGCGAGCGCTTGGTTTCAGCTCCCTCATTGGAATTCGGACAACCGTGTCAAGTATTTGACTGTCTGTTCTTTTAAGTCGAACCTCTAAGCGCTCAGAATTAACATACAAACGACCTAGCATCACCCAACTAAAGTCGAGCAGCTACCTATAGTCGGCTACGACTTAAGAATAAATACAAGCTCTACCCACAGAAGAGCGGCTCACCTCTTTTTCATTTGTGTCGGGCGACAAGGTTTTCGTTGGAACCATGAATATTTTTCGCTGCAAAAATAAGTATTATGTGCAGTAATAATTAAAAGTTCTTCTTCTCTACTTGAAACTTTACTTTTAAGAGAGTCGTGCCGAAATCATTGCTGAAATCACACAGAAAGTCGACATATCGGGCACATGCGTTGGGTGCACGTTAAAGAGCCCCGGGGGAGGTCGACATTTCCGGAGCTCTCCCCTACGGCGTCTTTTATACTCATATGGTGGTTATGGGACGTTAAGCTCACCTATCAATCAATAAATCTATCAAACATTTTGCGACCGAAAAGCAGTGGCACCCATATGTGTCTGTATAAACAAATTACCAATCTGAAATACGCGAACAATACTTAACGTCACAGAGATGAGCAAATAATATCATATGAGACACCTATACAATTTTCCGGGGTGGGAATGTTATGGTTGTAAGTGGAGCTTACATTTATTCCTAGGTTGTAAATGACCCGTACAAGCACCCTCATCACTTAGCAAAGGACCTGAAACAACCAAGAATCAACCAGATTAGTCATCAAAATCGTCCGATATTGCTGTGTCAAGGCATAGTGCAAGCTTTTTTTTTCTTAGGTGAAATCTCTGAAAAGATATTATGATGAAATGGTACTCAAAAAAAAAACAGAAACACGTGGCGGCGACAAAGAAACAACAAAAAAGTAACGCGTCGACTCATCGAATGCGTTTCCCTTTTGGGCAGGACAACGGTCGCATAGATTTTTGGCACACTCGCTAAATATTCACTCGTAACTCACGCGCGGCAAAATAGGATGAAACCCTCTCTTTTGCAAGCAATGAAAAATTCAGTCCCGGTTATTGACGGTGAGAAATACCGGCTCCCTTGATTCTGAGGCGCACCGTGAAGGGTCACTTAGGATCACTTTTTATTGCCCAACATGTACGAAACGTCTTTGGATATCGATATCATTGAAATACGGACCACAAGAATGTTATTGAACCTGTAGTCATATGCTCACCAGCGTTGTGCCATAGCTATTAAACTAGTGTTTTGGTGTTTACCAGACGAAAACAAAACATTTCGTTCTGTCCGTACACATCGTCTTTACTGTGTAGAGCGTGAGCCTTCGAAAAAAAAATTAAAACAAAGACACGTGCGCCCCTAAAATCATTTGTCTATCATGCGCAGAAAACCTGCGGGGAGATATCTGCGACGCCTGTCAGAGGAAATGGTTTCATGTTATGGCAATCATTTTTGATGGCTTACATGCCCACAATAGTACCATTTCTCTCAATACCTGCCAAAATGTTGAATAAATCATCGTGATATCGCAGTCATCATTTGTCTATATCCTACAAATGGTCCCGATATTCGTGAAAACGGCATGCTTCAACCTTTCATATCAGCTCGTGAGTATTCACACAAGGCAGAATAGAGGCAACTGTGACATTTTATCTCGTGCCTTGTAGCGATGAATTATTCCATGGTGAGTCATTACAATATTTTTTCGGGTACCGAATTTTTTATAAAGGCAACACTCATGCATATTACCACATTCCTAGTTCAAGTTGTCTGTTTTCGGAGTGCCGACGGAAGTCATCACGCTGGAGTGAGGCAGAATGGCGACTTGTTCTTCTAGCACATTGAATACGCTGTTCTTTGAGGGCGTGCGCGACAGAAGTGTTTTTTTGTGTGTGTGTGTGTGGATAATGTTATGTACTTTGTTGTGAGGTTGATGGCTGCACCCTGGAGGCTCAAGCAGTCCATACCAACGATGACATCTCCTGAGCAATGCGGTCGAATTACGAAGTTTGCGCGATAAATACGGTTGTTAATGGTAACTCGGGCTGTGCAGATGCCAACCGGCGTAACTAGGTGACCTCCAACTGTCCATATTTTGGGTCCTTCCCAAGCAGTCCTAACCTTCTTCAACTGTGGGACGAACGACCCACTAATGACGGCATAGTCGGCTCCGGTGTCGACGAGAGCGGTGACGTATAGTGGCCGTCGATGAGAACATCGAGGTCGCTAGTTCGACGCCTTGCGTTGCGGTTAGGTCGCGGCGTTGTGTAGCAGCTACGTCGATTTGTTGCGTTGTTTCCACGTTGAACCGTCAGATCTTCTTCTAGGCTTTAAGTTTCGACGTCAGGGCAACAGTCAGAGTGCGGCGGGTACTTTAGGTTTCGTCGTGGCATTGTTGTCGGCGGCGGAGGATCTTCGGTAGTTCGTCATGCAGCAGCCGCACCTCCATCGGTTGCTGTCGTTAGTCCTTAGAAAGGCGTCTTTGAAGGTTTTCAGCACCTGTTGGTCAACCATGATATCAACGCGATAGCGTTAGAGAGCTCGTGTCACAGAAATTCTGCCGTCGGCGTTAGCGTCGTTGGTTGCGAGAGAAAAATCGTCCATGAGCGAAAAATCGAGATAGAAGCAAATAAAATAAAGAATTAAATTTTCGCTGTCCTACCACAAAGCTACCATGTTACTTGCAGCGGCTTCGAAAAAAAAAACAGACTACATAAATGCCATGTAGTGGAAGGTGTCTCCTTAACGCATTTTGTTCGACAGATGTCACGACGAAAACCAGCTCATTCGGCGATTAGTAGGCGCACTTGGGAGACATTCAAACTACGTCTATTAAGGCCGAGATGGTGCAGCCATCGCCACTAAAAACACAGAGGAACTTTCAAACAGCTCTAAAATGGACAACTATGTTCATTTAGCGGAAAACATGTCATGCCTTTTCAGTGGCGTTGATCAAGATGAGAGCAAACGCTAGATAATGTGCTGCCATCTGTGAGGCATTTTGAGACTCTATGTGGCCTCTGAGATGACAAAGGTGTGGCCTGTATCTTGGAGGCCATGTGGCTCTTGCTTTAGATAAAAAAAACTTGTATGTGCCATTCGCGCACGCGAGTGTGTGTCAGGGTGTCATCAGTGAGACATTGTGAAAAACGTGTCTCGACTACAGCAGAGCGACGTTCTAGCAGTGAGAAGTGGCCACACTGCACAGTCACTGCATTGCTATAGATAAGTCGCACTTGCACGCACGCATTTGTGTGTGTGTGTGTGTGTGCGTGCGTGTGTGTGTGTGTGTGTGTGTGTGTGTGTGTGTGTGTGTGTGTGTGTGTGTGTGTGTGTGTGTGTGTGTGTGTGTGTGTGTGTGTGTGTGTGTGTGTGTGTGTGTGTGTGTGTGTGTGTGAAACAAAACATATTAAGTATGCACTTAGCGGTTGAAGGGTGCACTGGGGGCCGGATTTCGCTATCGCGTTCAACTCTTAACGGCAAAGAATAATGGTCCCCCAATTTTTTGCGTCGCAAGAAGAATCGCCGAGCGGCGGGAACAGAAAGCAACAGTTATGCTAACGAATTCCCGCAATGAGTACAAAAACGTAAACAAAGGTACGATGGTTGCTTACATCGATGAAATTATGGAAGCCACTAAATGCTTTCACCCACGCCAATTCTGCGGAACCTACTACGAGTAACCAAGATTCTCACGCAGCTTTCGACGTCAATACGAGCCTTCCGAAGCATAAGCAAGAACAGCTCAAGGCCCTGCTCTTAAATTACACAAGCAACGCTTGTCGTCGTCATGAAAAATTTGGCAGACCCCAGTTTCGAAACATCGCATCACAACAGAGAAAAGTGCCAGAACACTACATCAGAGCCCATTCAGAGTTTCGATGTGAGGCCATGAAGTGGCAAGACGACAAAATTCTGCGCGATGACACCATCCAACCGTCTAAGAGTCTGTGGGAATCACCAGTGGTGTTATTAAAGAAAAAGGACGGGGCCCTGCGTTCCTGTGCCGATTATGGCCGCCTCAACAAAATCACAAAAAAGCATGCTAATCCTATTCTACGGATAGACGATGCGTTGTATCGACTCCACAATACGAAGTATTTTTCGTTGATGGACCTCCAGACTGGCTAATGGCAAATCGAAGTACACGAGAAGGACCGAAACAAGGTGGCGTTTATAACACCAGATGGCCTCTTCGAGTGCAAAGTCATGTCCTTCGGTATTTTTGCTCGTGACCTGTGACTTTTCAACGCATTATGAATACAGTGTTAGCAGGATTGAAGTGGCAGACTTGTCTCATGTACTTGGACGATGTAGTCGTGTTTTTCTCAAACTTCGACAAACACCTCCTATGCCTCAAAGAAATACTGCAAGCAATGAAGGCCTCCGGACTCACCCTGAAGCCAGGAAAGTGCCGCTTCGCGTACGAAGAACCCTCCTTCTTGCGCATCGTGATAAGCAAGTCCAGAGCAGTGCCTAGGTAGCCAAATGTTTCGTTGAGGACGTCGTCCTGTGCCATGGCGCCCCAGAGGTCTTGATTCCGGCCCTATGCATGTCATTTGCAGATACAGCCACCCAAGCCACCGCTGGGCGACAACCTACCACCCACATACCAATGGCCTAACCGAGAATCTGAACAACACTATCGCCGACATGCTGGCCATGCACGTCGACGTCGAACACAAGACCTGGGACGCCATCCTTTATTACGTGAACTTCGCATGCAACACGGTGGTGCAGGAGACGACGCAGATGCCGCAATACAAATAGGTCAATATGGAAAGAACCCGGCTCAGCGCTCGACGCCATGCTGCCAAACGTCGTTGGCGAAGAAAACCTCGGCGTCAGCTTCTACCTCCAGCACGCTGAAGAAGCTCTTCAACTCACACGACTTGCGCTTCAAGAATCAGCGGACGACGGCCAGTCGCCGTTACAGTCTTCGAGGAAGCTTCGTGGAGTACCAGGCCGGCGACCGCCTATGAGTATTGGCGCTTATATGCCGACGTGGCCTCAGTGAAAACTTCTGCGACGGCACTTCGGATCATACCGGGTTGCTCGACATCTAGGCACACTTGACAACGAGGTTGTCCCTGATGGCATCACGAACTCTCAACGGTGGCGTGGGTGACCTGAAGTCCTCCATGTCATGCGCCTCAAACCATTTCATGAGCGTTAACAAATCTGAGGACTGACTTATGTTATTCTTGATGTACTTTGCTGCTGGTACTTATTGTTTAATATCCTGCTTTAATATCGTACTTTCATCACTTGTTAAAGCATCGGGACGAAGCTTTTTAGAGAGGGGGGCAATGCCATTCCTTCCTCAAGTTTTATTACCACCCTGTTACACTGTCAGTATTTTTTTTTCTCGAGCGTCTGCAGTGTTCGAGAAGCTTCAGGAATCAAGTAGATCGTTTTGTTAAGTTTACGCTCACTTCGCGAACATGACAAATTATTCTGGAACCAACGTGGCTGCTAGCAATAGCGCTAGAATATTCGACGGGGCGTGTATAAATGCCGATCAAGGGGGTTCTATACTATGTCGTCTGGAATGGAAGTGCGCTCTCATTAGTGACGCCGGTCGCTGCCATATTGACAAAGGAAAGACTCAGAAGCAGGCGATAAAGTGCGCTTCGTAGCTCCGCCCTCGAAGTGGCCTTTAGAGACTATGGCATGCTTTTGTAAAGCAGTTAAAGATTTTACAAGGTCATGGTGACTTTGTGCGTCGCTTATGACAGCACAAATTGCATCAGGAAGACGCCTGGGATCACTTTTCACATGTAAGTATTCTCGCTTCGTTCGCCGACGATCGCCTCTTTTTCCGCATATGCTGTTAAATCAGAAACAATATGAAAGGCGTGCATGCGTGTAATACATGCGTTTAGCTGTATGGAAGGTAATTCGAAGATTTAAATGCTCGCTGATACGACGTTGTCCGTGAGTTTTAAGCTTAAGGACGAAGCACAAAGTACTTGTGGTCTATGGCTGCACTTATAAAACATTTTGGAACGAGTAGGATGTCTGAATGCCCTTTGAATTTTGAGTTCTCTGGTGTTGTCTTACAAGAAAATACTGACGGTGTGTGTGCATATTTTTTGGCGAGAGAATATCGAATTGGATGTATGTTTATTGAGAAATTCGCAAGCGTAGAGTATATATTTCATGCCGTGATTATCCGTTTTACATGTTTCTGAAAGACAGTGTGCTGCGTTCTGCCTGGGGACGTGCTGTTCGAAGAAATAGTTTGAGGGCTAAGGACGGCGACCACCTCTGTTCTATTCACTTCGAAGAATGGTGCTTCGACAGAACGGGGCAGACAACCAGACTGAGGCCTGGAAGTGAACCTTCAATTTTTCCTGCTTTCCCAGCACATCTGCAAAGACCTGTTAGTTTCTACATCCTTGACGTAGCTTCAATAGAAGTAGTCACGAAAATAAGCAATTGCGTCTAAAACAAGATGAGACACCTTTGAAATACGTTCTATTTAGCTGACGAAACCGGAACGACAACGCCGATAGACGAAGTTGCGAAAATGAGTGAGTGGCGTCATAATAAACATCGAGCTACCTCATTTATAGGCTCTGAAGGCTGCGCTTGCCATGAAAACACACGTCGCCAATGGAAGTTGATAAATATTATGCAGAGCTAGCGCAAATGCAATCGTTCTTATGACTGGTTGATTTGGGGTACGTCTCCTGGAGTTGCCGGTGGCACGCGACATCGGTGCTTTGGTTGGTTCCACCTTTAATTGGTTAGAGTAACTCTAGGAAAATTACTGGTGACTTTCAGTTCACTTAATTACCTCTCTTTTCTAACTTTAGCTTTAAATATTTCAACTTCTATACATATTCTCTGGTAATCTGCCGACACACAAACGCACAAACACCATATATTAAAAAGGTGAGCAAATGTCGCGTTCCCCTTGGTATTGAGTATCTGCAGGCACATTTCTTAAAACACCCAATATATACTACAACCCTTTCTGTGCCGCAATAGTTATATGCAGTGCGCCAGCAATCTCGGTATGCGAGGCATCCCTCGACAACAGATTGATCTGAAAGCGTGCAGCATACAATGGGTGCATGAAATAATTTGTTTCATAAACGAGAAGAGGCATTAGTACATTGGTTTCCATCTCTTTTTTGATCGTGGTACCGGAAACCGAGTCACGCAACGCACGTATTTCATTGCCGTCTATGGCGGCTCCGCCCTGTTTTTCCTCTAGCAGTATGGCCGCCGGTGGCTTCACTTGCTTCTGTTGGCGGCGGCCGGGACTGCAACTCCAGAGGTTCTATAGAACCTCCTTGATGCCGATGCACTTCACCCTTTGATAGTATATCGACGGCTGGCACTCTGTTTCTCACTATCACTCCAGCGTATACCGCTGTAATCTGACCTTCAGTTATCCCCTGAATAAACAGTTTCATCTTCTACCTACAGTCTGCTCCTTTCGTGCACGTCATGACCCCGGAACAATATGCTGAAATGTACGTAGCATTAAATCAAATCAAAGGAGTTTATTAAAACAAAAAGAGTAAATACAAAATACAAAATGTCGCTTAAAGCTTTTAGGTATCTCGTTCACTTAAAAAACAAAAAAAGTTCAATGCTTGCATGTGCATCCGGTTAGTGCTCGATTCATTTCAACGAAGGTGTTCTTACTTCTGATTCGCGTGCACAATGACTGCGGTCATAATCGATACACGGTGTTGCTTCCATTTCCTCCATAGTGCAGTCGTTAAAGTTTAGCATATCACCTGCAAGCTTGGCTGCATTAATCTCCCCAACCCATTAAAACATCTATTTTGCATCTTGTCGTTGATCATCCACGTGCGCATTTATATCAGCACACAATCATATAATTGGCGTTCAGTGCTACGTACGACGGAGACATATATGGGCGAAGCAAAGAGCTGATTTCATTTTTTTATACAACATGCCTTCAATGTTTCCAGCAGCTCGTGCGTTAGACGCGTATTTGGATATTATACAAAGGTATAAGACTTACACTGATAGGAACCGATGCCCATAGGAAAATGTCCAGCAGTCATACTTAAGGTAAAGATCTTGGGCTCGTTTGCTCTGTAGTTACTACAGAACGTCCGAATGAAATTTGTCATACACTTTGCATATGATGCACTAAAGCGAAATCTTGTGCTAGTGACTATGGGAGCTGCAACGAATGGCACTTTAGTCAACAAGGGAGTGATGTAAAGAACATGCACGCGCCTAAGCCTAATTGTTTAGGTTTCTTTTTGTCCCATGTGCCCTACAGTGGTTTTGTCCCAATACTTAGGCAAGCAAACATTCAGCAGTTCCACTACACCACCTTCACCTTTTAGGATCACCAATTCAAATGAGTTCACGAATTTTACAACCTTAACTGATTTTATTCTAAACAAAAGTCAAAATATAACAATAAACAGAGTCACAAACGCGTTCGCAGCGGCGAGCACGAACACTAGAAAAATGCACATACTACTCGCCATTCCAGTGAAGGCTGAACGATTGCAGTGACAGATTCCACTGTAGTAATTTTTATAGGCATCTTAAACGCCAATATTAGACTCTTTTATCTGACCGTCGCTTACGCTCAGCCCCGCGCAGGTGTAGGGCCCCAGACACTGCAGGAAACTGAATTAATTCCGCGTTTTAGATGCGCTGCAGCTTATAGTTGTGGTTTGTCTCTTTGTCCATTCTCGTAGGCACGCTAGTACTCGGAGTGGCCACTAGATATAGCGCTCCCTTCACTCCGGCGCCTGCTCTGGTATGAGTAGCAACCACAAGCGCTGCAGCGCTGCTCTGTACTATAAAAGCGCTTACCTCTCTTTCTCTCTCTCTCTTTCTCTCTCTCTCAAACACACACACACACACACAGCGTAGTAGCATGAATGAAGACATGAGCATGAGTGCGGCGTAGGCGAGGGCTCACAAAGCGGCTATGTGTGCAAAGATGAACGTCTGCGGTGATAAATAAAGAGCACCTTTTCACAGAACCTGAAGTCCACCCATGACTTCTTCGCTTACTACTGAGGGTTCCTTTTACAAGGAGATGTGTGCGATTTGTTCGATGAGCACTTCTTGCCAACACGCGGTCTCCTTGAAGGTGAAACCATGATGAAACCAAGTGGGCGCACTTTCACGCTCCGCTCAATCGACTTCGCAAGCGTAGCGAGAGATGAATACTACGCTAGTTGGCTCACCCGATCAGTCTGCGCACGCGCTATCGTGTACCTTCTATGCGTTTGTGTGTAAAGTGTGTCACGCGTTCTTTAGTTTCTTCTTCGCTTTTGCGTGTCAATCACTATCTTACGCAGGCCTGACCGGAGTGGGTCGTAAACACTCAGATAAATGTGCCCATCATCTTACAGCAAATGCGTGGAAGTTCGAGCACCACTTTGGACAACAGCCCAGCGATTTTCTGTCCTCACTTGGATGGTTTTAGTGATATTCAAATACCAATTTAGTGTACTGAAGTACATCAGAAATCTTCTAGATATAATGCAAGCGCTCCAAGGTTAAACTGGAAAGAACCGGAGACAGGTACTGATGATGTAGGCGATACGGAGAAAATCGAACAAGGTTTAGCCCTACTGAACGACAGGCTTTGAAAAGCCGTTACACCAACCATTGTTACACGAGGTTAACATTGAGCCAGCAGTTTACGAGCCACAGAAACATAAAAGGTTGTGGGAGCATGAATGTTTTCTTACAGATTCTAGAAAAAAAAGGCCATCATTGATACCTCCGATTGAAGTGCCTTCCTAATTTTTCATGTGTTTTTTCGTTCCCTCAGTATATTTCATAAAGAAGAATATTACACTTATGTAGGCGTGGGAACAATGCTAAGTGGTTTCAGATTACTCATTCATAATGTGCTCCTTTTTGAATAACACACGGGGAAGATGTCTCTTTAAAAAGGTGATACGATTCTGCTACGAGATTCTTTGAAAAATCTGGCAGCAATATTTAGCTCGACTCTGTCCCACCTAATCGCGTAACACACCAATTCTCAAGCTTTATCACCCAAACGTCTGGACGTTAAAACTGAAGTAAAAAAAAAATAGCGGGAAGTCCGACACAGACACGCTCACGTTAAGTCTCGTTGTTGGAAAATGGTTGCCGCTCCTTCGGCAGCCTGGCGGCTGCTTCAAATTTTCAAAGAGAGTCCGTACAATGATTTAATTGAGAAGAAAACTGAAAACGATGAAAACGAAAAAAAAAGATGGAAAAAGGTCTGGCCTTGTTAGCTGCCAGAAGAAGCTTTTAACTGTGTATGTCTTCCGGAAGAAAATGAAAAGTACAACCAGGCGTTCAAAGAAGAACTGATGAGAAACAACAGCACCCCGTAATCTGTCTCAAGCCGACAATTTGGGGCAAGAGCCACGCCAGCCGCTTGTGGAGGTGAAGAAGATCTTCACTAAATCAAATTACAGCCACCCGGGATTCCTGCTGAGCGCAATGGAAAGAGCTCCCGAAAGTTATCCCCGCGACAGTGCCTTCAACAGTTGGGCACCACGCGCTCATTATTGAACCACTCGGTGCTTCTTTCCTTTTATCTCTCTCTCACCCTTTCTTTCTTTCTCTATCTCTCTTTCTTTCTTTCTTCTTTCTGGCTCAAGCGTTGATTTCAGGGCGTTTCGAGCAACGCCCTGTAATCAACACTGGCTACCGGATGTTCTTAGTTCTCTCAAGACTGTGTACGCTTCTGGTTATGTAAACTCGCGCGTCTCAGAAGCTTACTTCCCTGAGTATGCGAGTAAGGTTTGGGAATTTTTTTTTGTCAAGTCATTACAGTTGCCCCAACACGCAGCACTATCAAGAAGGCTAACATAAACTACATGACGACCTATGTGCCTTAGTGAGGGTGACGTGGGGGTGGGAACTGGAGGAAGAGGAGGTTGAATAAGCTTCACTAATATCAAATGTAGGTGGGAATCGGGCGGCTAATGTAAGCTATAATTCCAACTTGTGGTGGCATCTATTGATTGATACGTAGAGTTCTAGACAATGGTTTTTACCAATTGATGACTTTCGGATAGAAATTGCCTGCTTGAAGTTTACGTTCCTGCATTACATTCCTACTTCAACTTTCATAGGTGTAGGAATGAAGGCAAAGCCGGTTGAGGAAGGAATATGCTTCGTTTTTTTAAAGCCTTCCTTGTTTTTAAAAAAAAGACAACGCTGTCCTGTATTTTTCAAAGAATTTTCTCTGACTTGGATATACACTTTTCATACATTCTATTGTCTATGAGACATGCATGCGAATCGCTGAATAATCACAGCATATCCACAAAGTGAACGATGATGCGTGGCGCGAAGTGTCGTATGGTTTTATCGGTAAACCGTGAATCATCCATCCACTCATCTGTCTCTGTCCGTCCATCCGTTTGTCCGTTTGTCCGTCCGTCCGTTTGTCCGTTCGTCCGTTTGTCTGTCCAGCCGTCCGTCCGTCCATCCGTCCGTCCGTCCGTCCGTCTGTCTGTCTGTCTGTCTGTCTGTCTGTCTTCTTGGAACGGATGGACGCATGGACGGACGTTTCGCCCCACTCAGCATTCACTCCGTGAATATGCTGTGAGAACCATTGACACCCTCTCGTTATGTCATTCCCAAACACATATACACACAACGCTATATCTATCTGTAGAACAACTTATAAACTGTAGACGTGGCCACATACTACTACTACTACTACTACTACTACTACTACTACTACTACTACTACTACTACTACTACTACTACTACTACTACTACTACTACTACTACTACTGCTGAGGAGGGAACCACTCACGGTGTAAGAAGCTTCGCCCCTAAAACTTTTGTCTCGACAGTTTACTTTTAACCCAAAGCAGTGCTTGCAGAGCTCGTCTGCGCATTATTCCAGCTTCCTGAAGCTAATGCACCTTAAGGCTGGTTTTCTTACAAAATCTTCCTTCGAGGTTCTTTTTCTTAACGTTGACCCTGCAAATGTGAACTTCCTTTCCCACCCCCGAACACTTTGTTTGTTTGTGCTTCAAACGAAATAACGGATTTGTTGTAAGAGGAAATCGAAATGACTAGGGCTTGAATGTAGTTCGTGTTTCTTTTCTGTTCATGCTGTCACTAAAACTTAGGTAACTCATAAATTTTCTTATTATAAAAACGCCAAATATGTGCGCAAGGATATCCGGTTTCTACCACATCATAAATGAACAAGTGTAAGAGCAACTGGTGTAGCACGAGCTACTGCAAGCATTTTGTCTTGTGAAATCGAAAAGTAACTACATCTAATGTAGAGTATTGTAAGCAGCAAAAGCACAGAGTACTTTCCAAGCACTGGTGTAGAAGCCTAAATATGAATATATTTTGACCTCGCAGGAAGTTAAACGGCTACAAGAACATAAATATTGGCGAAAACATTTTTGCTTAAAACTACAGAAAAAGTTCGCAAAATCATGTGAGACGTAGCAAAGCCTCTAAAGTTTTTGTTTCATTGGACACTGCTATAGCTGGCATATTACGCTACAAGTCTTCCTAAAGAAGTGTAATGTTAATGCGACATTCACAGCTTTTGTGTTTATTTTTTCGTGTAAAAGTTTCCATTAAACTATCGTGAATGCCTTCATAAAGTAGTTTTCCTTACTTTCTTATTCTCTTCACATTCACGAGTTATCGGAGCGAGTTATCGCACGGAACATGTGGCAGCATATGTAAGAGACGCATAATTCTGGCTCCTAAAGGATAGGTTAAAAGTCAACGCTGTATAAATAACCTCAAAATAAAAAAGAACCACTCGTGTCCCCAATGAGATGCAACACATCTCTTACTGAAAGTACGAGGCATGGCTTCGGCTTTCTTGGTTTAACCCCAGCCACATTGCATATGCATGCACACACCCTTTTAAGCACAAATGTATGGGGGACCCCAAACCTGCCATCGCTGATTCCCGTACCCCTGATAGATTAATGGAAGCGCAGAAATCGGAGCCCAGTTTTCTCGTGTGCCCACCTATATTTTATCTGCAAATATTTGCCTAAGATAAAATTCCCATTTTTATATGTAAACCTTTCTGGGCTGCTATGGACGAAATTCTGTTCTAACTTTTCCGGAGCAAGACAAAGGGAGCAAGAGAAAAAAACAATCATAATAAAATATGACAGCTTGGTTACGGTACCTGGCGCCCCTTTTACAAGGCCCCCACAGTTACTGAGGCTAACCGTGTTTAAACTTCAAAGCCTGACTCTCCTTATCAGACTTCGAAGTTGATTCATAGAGTCGCGTTTCTCATAGAGTTCGTCCTGGAGTTGCGGCATTAAGTCTGGGACTCCAAATTAATATTGAGCAGCAGGGAGTCATCTTCATAGTAGCCTACATCACAATCGTCATTTCGCGTCTCCTTCGTCTTCTTTGCCCTCAGCCTAAATACTACTCAAAGTGTATACTTTAGTTCACTCGTACTAAGTACTCAATTCAAAAACAGAATCGAATAGCTTATTGTCCGATTCAGTAGAATGTAATCTCAAAGACTTCACCTGTAATGCAAGTAAAAGCAAAGTCGTTCAGCGGGCTTCAAGAGTAACGCCAACTCTATCTTGAGATTACTGCAGTTTCATGAATGCGTATCTCTTCTCATCTTTTTAAGACTAGGTGCCTTAGCCATCAGCTTCGGTCTCTCTGAGTTCTATCATTCTAAATACAATCGAAGTTAATGAAGGAAGGCACACACGTACATTGACAACTTAAGACGCAGGAGTTAAAGACGGCTGCAGTACTAATTTAAATGTTCACTAGAACATACTGTCCTTTTTCTAAACTATCGAGTGCATAATCGAAACTTTCCTTGCAAGGTTGTCCGACTCATTAGGCTCGAAACATATACTGCTGCGTTTCTTCTCCGTGGACCGCTTCCTGGGTTTATTGATTGCGCTTTATTTATTTATTTGCCTTAAACATGGTCTTTCTAAACTCACCTCTAACGACAGCAAAGAAGAGGACGGTGAATAACGGTCATTAGGAAGGACTGGCTTACAGAGCTATTTCAGAGCTGCTAAGCAGGAGAGATTTATACTGATTTCGAAACTCTAACAGTTGAGAAATATAATTTAACAAACAGCTTATAACTGCGCACATTTAGTAAAATCTTCTCGGCGTTGTTGTTTTTGTTGTCGTCGTCGTCGTCGTAGCTGTCCACTTCGTTGTAAAATGGGCTACTTACAGTGTTACTACACTGCCCGTCTATTTGGCTAGATACAAATGGAGTTGAGAAAAAAAAGCACTTAGCAAAAGCGTTTGAACAATTTTCCCCTAACTCACCTTAACTGATTTCCCGGTTAAACAACTAAGTTCCTTTTTATGTTTATCACGCGAACTAACATCAGCCATTTCTAAAATATGCTTTTTCTCAACGCCACACAGTCTTTGGAAAATTACGAACCAAAAAGTATGTACTTGGACTTTAGTCAAGCCCTTGTAGGTAACTCATTTTCAATTTTAACCACCAATAAAAAAATTATATTTACACTATTAGGTGGGCTATTTAAACGCTCAAAACACACAAACATAAATACTTCGAGTGATTGTGCAAGAAAGGCTTCCAGTACAGGTTTTTGCAAAATCTGACTTTAATTAATAGGATTCACTAAAATACAATTAGTGTCATATATATATATATATATATATATATATATATATATATATATATATATATATATATATATATATATATATATATATATATATATATATCGCGGAAATATGGGAAGGTAGGTGACGTAAGAGCCGGCTACCCTTCACCATGGTAGTAATTACATGATTCAAACAAAGATAGAAATAATGCGAAGGAAATTAAACATTCATAATCAGAGGCACTATGTACATATATACACTATTGAGCTTATAACGCATTTGATTTATATGTGGGGTTTGACGTTCCAAAACAGCCACATGAATATGAGAGACGCCATAGTGGAAGGCTACGGAAATTTGAACCATTTTGATTTCTTTAACGTGCGCCCAAATCTGAACACATGGACCTGCATCATTTTCGCCTCCATCCGAAATGCAGCCGTCACAGCCGGGATTAGATCCCGCGACCTGCGGATCAGCAGCCGAGTACCTTAGCCACTAGACCACCGTGGAGGGGCAGCTTATAACGCACCAACACAGTCAATGGAAACCGTCCAGTTCATATAGCGTGATCACATATTAGGCAGAGTCCGTATATAGATAATGGCAAAGAGCAATATGAACTAAAGACAGTTTATTAAATTTGTGTCAATATAAAATATAACGAAGGGCGCTCACTACGACTCTTGATCGTCAGAATGTGGCCACAGTCCGAGAATGAAAATGGTTGTCTGTCGAGGCGGTTCAATCGATCACTCAATTGAGCATGTTGTTCATTGTATAGCGGACATTCTATAACAAAATGTTCCACTGAGGCATCGACATGACCACAGTGGTCGCAGTGCGGGGACATTCTTCTTTTTATGTGGCATAAGAAGTGAGGTGTGCATCGAACACTTAATTATAGACCGTGCGCGCGTGAGTCAAACGGTCGATCTATCATTTCATCAGGTGCAAATCGGAGAAACGGATGTATTTGAATTAATAGTGAAGACTTTGTATTTTCGTCAAACCAAGCGTCCTTGCTCAATATGTGGCGCAGTTTAGAAAGAACCTGCTTGCTTTCTGAGAAATAAAGAGGCACTGGTGTCAAGTGAATTTTTTTTGTGCGCTGCAGTGGCTAGTTTGTCAGCAATTTCCTTTCCCATCACTCCTACGTGACTTGTGACCCACTCAAAACAGATCTTGTGACCGTCCAGATAAGTGATGTGAATGGTTTCTAAGATTTTACATGATATTAGCATCTATATGAAAATAAGATTCCTTAATCATTTGTAGCGCTGCTTTGGAGTCAGAGTTTACTACACGGTTTAGTTTTTGCTGTATTTCAAGAATGCCAATTGAAACTTGTAATATTGCAACAAGCTCCGCTGCTGTAGACGATGTCTTTCGAGAAAGTAGAAAATTTCTTTCTAATTTGTATGCGAATAAGTGAAAAGCCGCTGTCGAGCTCTCATTCGTTGTAGATCTGTCCGTGAAAACAAATCATTGCCGTATCACAGATGGTTCTTCACATGTCAGATATGAATTTAGTGCAGCGAAGACTAACGCTATATTGTATCATCGTCGGCAGCGCCATCAAGTGGGTTTGTGTATTCTGCGTAATGCTCGTCGAAGCCACTCGTGCTTGGGATCCATCAATTGAGCCGTTGGTTGAGCTACTGGTAGACGCTTACACTGGCGTTCAAAAAACGCTTTTAAAAGAAGTGGACAGTCTTAACACCTAGTCCTCAACCCGTACCATCCATCAAGTCATGCATCAAGACTAATCGCAGAAGACGTTCCAGTAATCGTTACTTTCCCCGTCCATCGTGTTCTCTGGCGTGCCTCGCTATAAGGCCCTTCTGGTTCCAGCAACACAGGTTATAATCACCAAGTGGACTGGCAGAACAGTGCCTCAACGTCACAATAAAGGACACAGAAAACTGCGAAAAGAAGTTCAAGCGAATTTATATTTAGTATTATTATATGACGCCTCATCAGCGGTTCACCCACCATAAAGCTGCATCGATTGCTGCCTGACTCAGTAAGCTGTGCTAAGTGTTTACCGCACAACAAATAACCAGCCAAATGTCTGTTTGATATAATTGAGCATCAATGCGGCATTTCCTATCTCCTTAGCGGCTGTGTGAAAATAGTAAAATATCAATTTTGGAGTGTTAACAAATATTCGAACTCTGCAACGTATTAAAACATTTTGGTTTCAGTTCGCAACGAAATAATGATGAAAGTACTAGCTATGGATTCTTTTGTTTCTGTTTTTAGGTAAGCGTCAAGAATGCGTCCCTTTTCAGCGTGCTGAGTTATACAAAACCTGGCAACAGGTCGAGTTTCTGGATCAAAAGGAAGCTCCGGGCATGGCCTGCATTTTGAAATTGCAACAAAGGCTGTTGTCTTAGTGGAACAACGCCCACTTGACCAACTTACCATCTTAATACAATACACATCTATTTCTTTTCCTGTCTCTCTGGTATCTTCTTTTTAATAAAGAGTCAACAGGAAAAGCTATTTAATGTAGCTGTCTTCGAGAGCTTCAAAGTGCAGCGACACTTTTTGAGCGACTAAAATAATTACGTGTAATATATTCGTTCTCAAAATTTCATCATGGTCGGTAATAAACCTTTCGACGCCAAAGCACAACCTTCTACCCCGTTTGACAACAGGTGCATCTCGTGCAAAGAAAAGAACATCAACGGTCTGGTGTCACTCGCTGCTCAGCGGAAACAACAACGCTACTTCTAAACAGCGTCAAGCTTATTGGGTTGAAGGGACGAAAACAGAGCCGTCTGCAGTTCAAGTTAAGTGAATGCTGTCTCTGTCTAACTTCTTACTTAGTTTAGGCACCCACAACAAACCTGGATGAGACGTATATTGCAGACAAGTTGAGAATACACGCCCGACGAGACGGCTTTTCTGGGTTGTTTTCTTGAAAGAATGTCGAAACACCAGTAGCTGTATACAGAACGGCTCACAGTACACAACTGATGAACGAACAGTGCATTGACCCCGGCCATTACACCTAAACTGACTATCACTAGTCAACACTATATAAATACTGTAGGCAACGCTGATTAGGCTATATAAGAAACGCGTTTCAGGTTTCAAAGAAAAAAGTAACGACCACGAAATAAACAATAATCAAAATTAGTAAGAACACAAGTAAGACATATGCTAGCGAGAACTTGTTACGAGTAGATTTCGCTTAACTAAATTGTTAGTCGACGTCCGAGCATTTAGTTAAACGAAAAATGTTCACTCTTACTGTTTATACTAGCAGAGAGCAACCACTTCGAGAAACCAAGCTACAAAGTGTGTTTAAACATTTCATCAGCTACGCTCTTACTAGGTTTGTCTTTCTCACAAAAGCAACATTACATCATTCCGACAGCTAGCATGTACTACAAGCGGCACATTTCGCAAGATAACATGCACTCATCACCATTCACAGCGCACATATTTCAGTGCAATGCTACACAGAAGAGACAACGAAAAACAAATCACCGTTGTATTCGCACGTGAAGAATTTCTACAACACAAATTTCACAAATAATTTTTTGCAGCGCCTGAAATGACAGTATATCATCACCATCGCTCTCAAGCAGCCGAATTTCCATACAACGTCGATATACAGCGTGTCGCTATATTCTTACAATATTATTATTCCACACTTTCTTTGTCAGTTTAAGGCATAGCGGAGTAATTTTCTATAGATATCCCTCCTCCTGATCACATTTCTCTTTTCATGGTGTCTCATTTCTATTTCGTCTGAACCCTTCAGCACAGACGTTACGTAAAAAAAGCAAGGCTTTCTCAAGCATGTGCTGAGGCGGGATTCGCTACTGAGCGTTCTGAAACGCTTATCTTCATCTTTTTTGCACGCGTCTATCCGTTCCGTTCCCTACGCTCACAATATTAGGCGCACACTTTTTTCCTCTCACCCTCCAGTTTTCATTGTATATGCTTCCGACCATTTTCGTGTCTTTTCCATGGCGCAGTGGATTTCGCTGACGAATAAACGAGTGAGCTTGATGTTACTCTGAGCAGCACAAATTGATCGCGCCAGAAATGAAGTGCCCTCGTGCAATCTCATTCAAGCGATTCCTTTCCAAGCCATTGTGCTCGACGTTTTGAGAATTATTTTTTTTTGAACTCTGTGAATAAGAACCAATGCAAAGAACACAAACCAAGTATTTTGCCCTTGACGAAGAAAGCAATTGGAGTGACTTTTGAGTAAAATATTCAAGAAAAAGATAGTGCATTGTCTGTTACTGCAGCACCACTTACTCGTCAGTTCGCTTTGAAAGAGAAATGTTGTCCTGTACATTTTCTTCGATTTAGACTTGTCAAATAATACAAATCTGTATATTTACTGAGCGAGTGAAGTCACAATTGTAAGCACCCGAATATCTGTGGAATCGCTAAACAAATGAGAAATGCATATGCATATTTAGGATTAAATCACGCCGTAGTTTAAATATATACCTACATACTATGACGCCACGACCAAATACATAACACAGATTATTGAACGGAGTAAATTACACATTTTTCCTGTTGTGCTTAAAGGCTTAATTAAGTGAGAATAATTAGAGAGAGAGATGCAAGAGAAGGCAAGGCGGTTAACCAGACACACGTGCGGTTTCGGGACAAAGTGGGCGAAAGGGGAGACAGAATAAGAGAAGGGAAGAAAGATACTCAGAATCATGAGCGCAGTTGGGGGAGCACATGCAGTATAGAGGCAATCTCTCAGATTTGTTCAGGTACTTCAGTAGCACTTCAGTTGCTTTTTACACTATCAAAGCACAGATTAACTAATAGATAAGCAGACTGTTGCTCGTTCTTTGTAGAGGGATGGCACCCAGTTCTCCCATAGTAGAGTACTTAGTGCTCTAAATCGTAACTACTTTTTTCTAAACACACTCAAAGCACACGTCCAATGACCTAGAATGGTCTCCACTAAAAATCAATCCTAATGTAATAAGCAAGCGCAAAGAAAATTCAAACGTTCAGGTCGCTGGGCGAAACTCTACCAAACATTTTCTGATTCTGTATCTATTTGTATTCTTTTTTTTCATCCTGTACCACAGTGTTCTCTACCACTCATCGTACAAACGATATGCTATACCCTCACTATAGTTGATGACAGTGATAAGCAGACGCAGCTATTATAGCTTGTGCTGATACAGTTAGTCATCGAAAGCCAGCCTCATTTGCTGTCCTGTCTCTCCATGTACAAGTGCTCGAACACTACTGTTGTTTGCAGGCAGAAATGCACGGAGGAAGGTAAAAGCGAAGAACGGTGCTCAATGTGACTGGAGCCTTCCGAGTCTGCCCAACACGTGGTGAAAACGTAAGAGCGCAAGAAGTTATATTACGATAGCAATTATATGGACACTATCGGCTGGATTTCACCGTTGGCGTCGGCGTGGGTGTCGATCATATACATACATGATGCATGTATGTATATATATACATACATGCATCATGTATGTATATATATATATATATATATATATATATATATATATATATATATATATATATATTTGAAAATGCAAGAAATAAAAAATCAGAAAAAGAATCCAGCGCGCGGAAACGAACGTGAGACATCCGAGACGTTACTACTGAGCCACCGCGTAGTACCTCCTTAGGCGTTCAAGCGGCAAGCTATTTATATCTAACACTTACCGCGGTTGACAGGCGTCTCGGGGGAAGGAAACTATCGGGTTTTCAGCATTATCAGCAAGATGGCACAGCGAGCGAGCGGCGGTTCTAATCTCTTACGCGCACTTTGGCCCACGTAAAGAATAAGGGAGTGTACGCTCGATTGCGTGTTCTTATCTTGCAGTGGGGAGGATCGTACGTCGTACGTATTCTGTTGTAGTTACCGGGCGCACAAAGGACCCTGCAATTGTTGCACATCTTCCGTTTGCAAAAAGAGCACGCTTTTCAGACAGGGCGAAGTAACAACTGAGACGCTTTTTCGCGTTCATATGAACCTGTGAGATTGCCGTGATGGTGGTCTAGTGGCTAAGGTACTCGGCTGCTGACCCGCAGGTCACGGAATCAAATCCCGGCTGTGGCGGCTGCATTTATGATGGAGGCGAAAATGCTGCAGGCCTGTGTGCTCAGATTTGGGTGCACGTTAAGGAACCCCAGGCGGTTGAAATTTCCGGAGCCCTCCACTATGGCGTCTCTCATAATTATATGGTGGTTTTGGGACGTTAAACCCCACATGTTAATCAGTCATGTACCTGTGAGTACGTTTCGTGCATCATTTGTGCGTGAGAAACGCGGGTCACGTTTCTATCTGCTTGCTATTTTGCGCGTGACCTTCCAATTTGTTTTTATTGCGTTCATTGTTTCGCCCTTGCGGAAAAGCTGTGATTTTTTTGTACTCATGCTTGAATTTTGTTTGCTGAACAACTTCCGTGAGTCGGCCGAACTGCACTGATTAAAAGAGCTTTGATTAAAAAATACCAAGCACCATACACTGAAGCCTCGGCCAATGCCTCCTTTATTTCTTTCAATGCCAGTGCAAAGGCACGCTTATCGACGGGAGCCGTCGGTCAATTTAGTTCAGGGAGTCAATGGTCATGATGCGAAGCTACATGGCGGGTCGTGCTGCACGCGTCCCGCGTGCTTCCGAGCGCTTTCTACAGGAGATGCGATGGACGTGTTTTTCACCACAATATCATACGTATGTCATATATGTTCCTTTGTGCTCTTTTTTTTGAGTGGCTTGAAGCAACGTCGCCACCACATGACAGCGCAACGCATGTGGTAGTATTGCAGTGACGTTTCCACATTGGTTTCCCGCATAGCGCCACGAACGGTGATCCGTAATCTCAAAACACCGTATCTTTTATCGAGCCAGCCTGACCCCCACATAATGAACAAGAGGAACACAAAACACCACGCCACGTATCTGTACACAGCTTAACGAAAAATTACTTAGCACGATTTCTGTTGGGAGGCGCTGCATGAGGGGGCTCCCTCTCTTATGAGAGCAAAGCACGCGCGAAGGCTAGGCAATGGTGGAGAGCGGGGAAGGGGCTAAAGGAGAGGGTGGTTAATGGCTGGGACGGGTGCATCTGGTTGGCATTGATAAAATAAAGGAGGCGTTGCCTCGGCAAATCTATTTTATGGCGTGATCTTTCTGCAAAAGGTCACATGTTGCGTCGACACTGCTGGCTTCAAAATAGGTCGGCTTTTGAAGGCTTCATGGCTGCGTACTGTAAAGCTCCCTTTTTTTCATTCCTCTATGTGAAAATGCAATTATGGCGCGCACGTGGCCATTTCATGTGGTATTGTTTTTGCATTCTGTGGACATCTGCGTAAAGCAAAAGTAACACTAACATTTGACACATAGCAAGTTACAAGCTCCCTTAACGGAAGTTTTAGGAACCTGTATACAATGCCTACTAACAATTTTTCGCCCAGTATAAGAAATAGTTATTCAATCTAGCCAATTATGCAGAACACAAGAATTCATGTTATATAGTCAGCAAGATGCGTTAGCTCCCACCGTCACAAAAGGCATCGGTATTTTTTTAAACTTGCGCTGAAGTCAGTCAGCTAGGAGACGCTGTACGCATTTACAATTACCCGGTGTTTGCCCCGAGTAACATTTTCTTCTTCAAATGAGACACAACGCGCATTCGAGTGTTCTTTTCGCAACTCGAAGCATAGGCACGAGAGCGCGAAGTCACATCGCACTTCAGCGGGAACGTAAATCACGGAGTAGCAAGTAGACGATGCTTGCGGCCGTCTGGATAATTAAGAGAGTTGTTAATTGACCACATCAGTGAGCACAAAGTGCCGACGAAGAAAAGGGTCCCTGAAGACAGTGCAGCAAGAAATGAAAACGACCAACACGCCTTGTACGCTTGTCTTACTTGTCTGAGCAGGGCTTATATTGAAACCAAACGCTGTAGTTACGGTATCTTTCAAGAAAATACCGCAAGGCCTGCCTCCATCTATTTATCCTTTATCCCTTCATTGTCGTGCTGCATGACGTGACAAGCCTACGCGGCCGTTTCGCAATTAGTGGAAGCAACGAGGGAACAACGCGGTTGACAACGTGCTCACCCCGTGGGCTCAGGGAAAACAGTCAAGCAATCTGGCGGGAACGAAAGCCCGCGACACGTCAACGTTTGCCGCCTCTCATCGCGTAAAACCATCAGTGCCACTGACTGTCGCCAGCACGCTTCCGTTTCCGGCAGGCCGGACTCGGGGGAAACCGGCGCGCGTTGGCGACGCAGAAAAAGGAGCAAATAACTTTGCGCGTTGACACTGCTAGCAGAGCGCGCACTTTTTCTGCAGAAGAGCGGAGTCCACAATGCGGTGCCAGCGCCAGAAGCTAGCGTTTCAGTGAACGCTCTACGCGTATGATTTTAGCGCGCCAGCATGAATAACTTAAGAGCAGCGTTTCTGAATGCCACGGCGGAGCGTCATACTGGCACAGAACTGTTGGCCCAGCGGGTGGGGCATTACTGGAAATGCATTCGTCGTCCGCCGTTTCCTGTTTGCTGACGCCACGTTGCGTAACCACTGCATGGATGTGACGGTAATGACGCCCTATTTCAATGCGCGATGCTTCCCGGGGCGACTGCAAACTCGCCGTACACACGTTCGTCCCAGTTGGAAAGCATCATGGCAGGCACGCACATACACAAACACAAACAGACACACGCCACAGATTTGTTCCTCGCCAGTTGAGCTATCTTATCTCATGGCTTGCACTAGAAACTAGACACTACGTAGGTGCGAAAAATTGCGTTGGTCACTGCGATTACGAAACAGCATAACTTTGAAATTTGAAAAGCCAACGCGCTCTACGCCTGTATGGTGTCCACTCTTGTGTGACGCAGAACCGGAGCCGAAATGGCAGCATGATATGAAAACGGGTTGCCTCCCCATCGTTTCAATGAATAAACGGCATGCACTTGTTATGTTTTGATTTTGCGTGCGTGTTATGAAGGACGATTAGAAAGAAAATGGTGGGGAACATAATCTTAATACCTGCAAGAAACGACATATGTGGCATCGTGTTCTTCCTTTTTAACGTGCATATGTTGATTCCGGTCTTGTTCACAACTAAAATCGACTGAGGCATTTTTTTTATATTTTCTTTACACACTTCTTGCAGAACACTGTAGGTGTTGAGAAGTTTTCTTCTATTATATAAAATATTTAGCACAAAAAATATACAGAAGTCGCTTAGCTCACCCGTAAAGCTGCCAGTTCATAATAATTGCTGCTAGAATATTTCCTGATTCTACTAATTATAGAAGACTGTGGTTAATAAGTTTATTACAATGTAGCACTGATTTGCTCTAAAGGAATAAACGTTGAAATATACCAATTCGTAAGTTCTTCAATATGTTTTATTGTAGTGTAGGCATGCCTAAAGTGATTTTTCAGCGTAGAAAATGTCACGTTTCCGAAACGATATTCCAAAAACAATAGTCTTTCTTGGGGACCTTCGACGAAAATATTTTTGTCTGTCTGTCTGTCTGTCTGTCTGTCTGTCTGTCTGTCTGCCCTTAACGGTACCTAAAGCGGCAAGAAACGATACCACAAACGGCCGACCCAATCTGCAGCGCCCACCAATATTCCTGAAAATTTAGCGTTCATAATTGTGAATGTCAATTAAGAAGCAATAATTGCATATATCTTAGGCACCATAACAACACGTCAACATTCTGTATGTGTGTCGTTTTACTAGAAAATGCATACATAAACAAGAACCGTAGCATTTATCACGCTCATTTATCATACAACGCTTGCACGAAAAGGCAAGTGTTTCCAACGCTTTGCTAAGACGACATGATGGTGGCACCAACCCGTCACCATGCGTTCTCCACCTTATCACCTCCGAGACGGGTGCGCACGCCGCACGCATCGTTTTCTAAGATAGCTGCCAGATGGCGCTCATGTCTCACGCGTGACGTGAGTTGATGCGCTTGTTCAGCTCCGCTGCACGCTTGAGGCACTCTAACTCAGTGCCTCCAGAATACCAATCACCGATTTTCTTGCACAGAACATCAAATAAATGCTTTGTTCACTCTCTCCAGACGCAACACTATCGTCTTTCGACGACATTTGCAGTGTAACATAAAGATACGGGGTCATTATTTTTTTCATTTTGACGTCAGTGGTTTCATAGTGGTCTTCTATCTCACAATATAAACAGACAGGGCGACGCATAATTTGAGAAGGAAACTATGGGCTGATTCTGAAAGATCCCCGTTCTAAGCGATCCTCATACTATGTTACGCGCCTTGTGTCTGCTTTAATGCCACCAGCGCACGTTAATAGTGGCTAATATTAACCAGCGTTGTCTCACTTATGCCGGCATTTTTCTACTACTTATTACAATGCATAAATGATATCCGCAAAAATGGAGCCCGATGTACAAGATAATTACCACATATAAAGTTATTGAGATTTTACGTACCAAAATCACAGTATGATTGAGGGCTCTGCAAATTTCCGCTATCTGAGGTTTATGAACATGCACCTAAATAAAAGCACATGGGCTTTTGTTTCCACAAAAAAGTAACTGCCGCGGCAAGGATTCAATCCTGCTACTTAGCGTAAACAGTCTAGCGTTGTAACCACTACACCATAGCGACAAGTCGCCATGTACTGTGCAAGTGTACAAAAATATGCCCACAAGAATAAAAGTGGGGGGGGGGGGCACTTTCGACAACCACACACCAAAAAAGAAAAAAAGACAGTATTTCTTCGTAACTAAACTGCTTATAAACGACACCAGGAAGCCTCGATTGAGGAAAATGAAGGTTTTACGTCCGGCTACCAAAGTTCTCACTGGCTTTTACTAAAGCAAAAATTTGATATAACGCGCCCACTCAATTAACAGTGTGAAACTTCTTCAAGCTCTAGAGACTAATAGAGAGAAACAACTTTATTGGAGGTCAGACTACGGCATAAATCAAGATTCAGGATCTCCCTCGAAGTGGAACACACTATGCATAGGAATTATCATTACGTGTTTGGAAAATTATTTCTGCTTTTTAAGGTATATTTCAAGTGTGCCCCCAAGACCCTATCCAGGATCACACTCTAATTTTCGAAATAAATATTTTCCATTCATGTGACAGCACTCCAACTACTGCGAAAACCTAAAGAAAAGAATTAAGTGCCTCGTTAAATATTTCTTTGCGCTTGATTTGGCAAGTCATTTTGCTGAACTTTCGCTTAGCCCCAAGACGTGACATGGGGAGCAGTATAGCCCCAAAAGAGGCTGTTTGTTTCTGTTATGAATGACCCCATCAAAATAACGACGCAGCCTTAATCGCTACAGCTTCCGGCAGATTCGCATGGAAGATGCTTGCCTGGTCATGAGTGGAAGCACCCTTTCGCTGAGAATATTCCTGGGAGTATGCCCCCCTTTAAGGGTTTAGAGACATGAGGGCCTGAATGTACGTCTTCATTCAACGTAACTCGCGCTAAGAAAGGCCCGTGAAAACGAATAACAATGAAATGAGAAATATACAACAAAAATACAGAACCCGAGTTATTAGAGTGTAATTATGCCAAAGCGGAATATTTTATGTATGCAAATAACTTTGGCTAAGCTGAACGTTAGCCTTTTGTTTGACGAGTACAAGTTATTGGGGCAGAAACTGCCACCATGAAGAGCTATACACGAGGCTATTTTCGTAACATCCCTATCCTGTACGTAAGGCCTGAGCAGGGTCAAGAGCACAATATTATGTGCCGAGTGATTCCCTTAGTTTGTGTAAACATAACTCGAACTGTGCGAACTATCGGGGGGAAATATGGAGATAATAAAATCTTAGTAATTAGTATTGTAACCTCGTAATTGGCGTTTACAAATAATAGTTTTTCGTTGCATGTCATCTATTATCTTTATCGCCTTCCCGTGAACTGTTGCGTCCTTTTCCCTCTGTTAGAGCTGCTGGTAGCTACTGAAACAGGTTCATGTTATGTTCCCAAACGAACTAATCAGGAAGGCTTCGCAATTTCTACTCTACCTGATAGTTAACCAAAACACTTCAAACCCTATAAAGCTTCACTCTTAACAATAGCAGTAATCACCTGAAAGATAAAGAAGGTAAAGTTTTCACTTTTCCAATTCATCACAGAAAACATTATTATAACGTTATGTAATGATTATTCTTAGCAATTGTTTTGCCGCAAAGCAGCAATCGGTATAACTCGTAGTGAGTGTAGAAAAAATAAGCCCCAAGTGACGACACCAAAACTCACAAAACTAAATGAGTTCTGGTTTAATTATTCTTCAGTATTGCAAGCTTTCCACTCAAAAGCATAGCCAGGGGGCGGCACACCGAGCACGTCCCCCCTCGCCTGCAATGTCTTTTCGCCATGGCATAGAGAGCAAAAAATGACCATTTTAAGTGGGTGCCCCTCCCGAAATCGAGATGGTGCCTCTCCCCACCCCTCGAAAAAAAATTTCTGGTAATGCGCCTGCGTCCACTATATTTTAATTTATTCTTGAGTATTGCAAGTGTTCTTTTAGTGTAAAAAAAATGAAAAGTACATCAAGAACTGGCAGGAGTCGGTTCTCAGGAGCACATCTTTTCAGCGTCACAGTCGGCTGCAGACAAGCGTAGAGCGTCGAATGGGAAAGAGGTCCCGCAAGCGTGACGAACATGTACCCGCTTTTTTTTTTAATTTATCCTATCACGGCGCAACTCAATTGAAAACACCTGTTTGATGTCACGTGTTAATGAATTTTTAAACACCCTCATGCAAAAAAGACTGCCCTTGCACGCAAGAAAACACGAACCACAAAAAGCAAAACGAAAGTAGTGCAGCATCTAGACGTGAAAGGCACGCAAACAAAAGATGATGAAACTTGGTGCGACCGTAAAAGTGCATTCTCGTGTTACCCGCAGATATTTCTCCCGCTGGTGTCTTCAGAATACGTGTTCTCTTTTTGTGACGAAGGTCGTGAGCCAGCACGCTGCTGTAATATACAAACGCTAATGTTTTCTCATTACGTGGTTTTCTTTTCTGTTCCTCTGGACTATTTTTTTTTGCGCAGAACAGACGCTCGATTTATTCTTAGCCATATCTAATAACAAAAAAGTTCGATAGTAAACTTAGCAAAGCTAAAAAATGCTATATTAAAGAAAAAAAGCACATCCGCATGCATGGGCATGACAGCGGTATTATTTACTGTAAAAGAACGCAAAAAGTTTATTACCCCCCTCTCTTAATTTTTGTACCACGACTGCCGCACGTCACGGTGAGTGAATTTTTGGCGCAAAAATTCAAAAACGAACCTCCTTAATATCTCTGTTTCCTTGTGTATACGTCTCTGCAAGCCAAATAAATAAATAAACTGTCTGACTCAATATTAGCGTCTTTTTCAGAATATAAGCACCTTCTATTCACTTTCGCAGGCGATTTATGTGAGGCAAGGACTACGAAGATCGCCATTACGAATTCACGTTGCCATGCTCCCTGCTAAATTTATATTTATGTGGGACCGGTTTGATGGCTTGCTTCTTCTACCCTTTATGTATTCACGACAAAATATGCACTTCTCTTTCCAATAATATTTGTTGTTTTGCAATTCCGAAAAAGAAAGTATGCTTGAGTTCTCTTCAAAATTTAGGGCTATAATTTGAAGAACCGGTTGCTCCGTTGGTTACAGCTTGCTCTCTAGAGCAATGCCATAGAGATGTTTCCTTGGCCACTGAGGAGTTTTGTTTAAAGTATCAAGGAATTATCTGTGGAATTTAGACGAGTTCAGGTATTTATTATTGATAGTTTAGCATTTAAAACCTTACTCTTTGATGACAGCAACGCAAAAATTACGACCGTTTTGGTCATGCTGGACTTTCAAGTTTTAGTACATACTATAAACTAGAAACATTTGCTCCAATTAACGGCCTTTCTTCTAGAGTAAGTGTAAGCCACATTGACAACTAGAACAAGATCATGCATTACTGCTTAATGCAGGTATTTCTTCAAGGCTGTATGACACAGTCAGTTTGGTCACTTTTTTTCTGTATTAAGCACCTCGTAGAGTTGGTAAGAAGGTTAGGGACGCCTTTTTTCAATATCAGTATAGCTAGCATTGTGCAGACAATGATCTGAAAGCGGTGACAAAACACCGTGATCGAAGGATTAGGACCTAGAACACGTTGCTGAATTTCTATTTACAGGAGTGAAACTTCATTTTGCAGCAAACATCAGGAGGACCGCGTCTCGACGTTTTGAAAACAAAAGACGGAGATACATGGACCGGCAGAGAGGCTCAGGATACGCACGTCTGGTTCGCTACCCTGCACTTCTAAACAGATCTGATCGACAGCCTGTTGACTGGATGTGCTCACCCAAGTGTGCTCGTGATTCTGTGTATCCTTCTTCCTTCTCTTCTTTCACCTCTTTTGCACCCTTTGCCCCTTTCGAAAACAGAATCGCTCATCGAAGGTGTTATTAGACTTCAAGCCGGAACAAAAAAAAACAAAAACGCCAAGCAAATAAAGATTCATTGAACAAGGATGCTGGCCTCTCTCTTTTCTGCCTACCTTTATTATTATCTGACACTGTTGCTGAAATACTGCCACATAAAGTATACCGTCTGCTTGAACATTTACAAGCCTAATTGAGGTCGAGCTACGTGGAAACGTGTCACCATAAGAGACAATATTCAGAAGATATTTAGGTGATTTTATTTATTTCTGTATGCTATGTTTTCTTTCCTTGTTTGTTGTGTTGCTCTTACTGACGTTGCTCACTGGCGCTTGTCCAAAAAAATGGCATCTATAACGGAGGCTCATCTATTAGCCTTGGCCAATGAACATCTTTTTCATATCCGAAATGCTATGCGTCAAGTTCCAATTTTATCGGATAAGCGCTGCATATGACACAAAGCCAGCGTTTTCCATTTCTTCTGGAGCCCGCGAAATCCCTGCCCATAAACGCTCCTAGGTCGCGTGATTGGTTTTTTCAAAAGGGTCATATTCCTGAAAATCGTCAATTTACGAAAGCCTTAGCTGTCATTCGTATGATTGGCCTGTCGAACACACACCAGAAAATCAAGCTGTTTTATGGCATCCGACTTTTCTCATCAGGTAGAACCCAAACAGTGGCCCGCCTTTTTTTCCAACACCCTTGACTCCTCGCCCACGTTTTGTACATCAGTATATTGACATATATCCTCTATAAATCCCTGAAAGTTTGCAATAGTGAAGCAGATTTTTTCCCAATATTCACGAGATGGCTTCTGCTTAAAGGTAGTTTTCTTTGAATATCAGGGAAAAAAACTAAATATCATTTTTATGGGGCGTAAGGTTTGTTTTCAATCAGAATATACCTTTCCTATTAAAGAAGCATGTCAAGAAAATGTAATTTTCGAGGTCCAGAGGCCAAATGCACATTATGCCAATGATTGTAGAAGAAGCTGAAAAATTAAAATGCCAAAAAAATTGATTTTATGAAACAAGGGTGACGGGCTCTGGTACAGGAGAAATTTATCACAGTAGTTCAAAGAATTTTAACTTCTCTAGAAAATAAAAATAAAAAAACGAATCAGACAAAACAGATATGCTACAGTAATCTTTGCAATGATTCTACTGGGAACGTCTTTGTAGTTGAGAGCAAATTCAAAACAGGGATGTAAAAAAAAAGAGGGTAGAATCCAATAAGTCGGATGAGGGACGGCCACGTTGGCATATGCTTCAATCAATTCCTAGATCTGAGCTTTAATTTACTGGAGTGCCGAGTCAGCTGCCTCGGACGTGACCTAGAATTATTATCACTCAATACGTTTTCCAAAAGCGAGTACTTATTTTGTCATGAAGTTCAAACGTTTTGCATGTTTGCTAGGCACATTTTCTATAGCGGAGCGGGAAAAGAAAATTCTGGCCGAACCAATCTCGTGATAAATGTTTTCATTAGTGAGGCTGTAACAGTGCAGCAGTGTATCGGCGCCCGGCGTTGCCGCCATTGAAGAGGGTGTTGTTTAGGCTATGTACTTTGCTTTGTCACTTATCTCTTAGACGTGGAGCATGACAGAGCGGCACCATTGCGAGGTTCATGCGTGTACTCTGAAATCCAGGGAGTGTTGTAAAATGCAAAATTTGATAATCGCGAAAAGTTATGGATCGAATTATTCATGAAACAAAGCGGCGGTCATGCTTTTAATTTCTCGGACAGTCTATTAGTCGAGCTCAGTTTGTGGGCTTTTCAAATAGATATTTCTTTTTTAGGGAATCTATATTGCTTTGGAAAACTGCTCCACGTCTTCGTACTTGCATTCGTAGCTACGCGCTAAAGAGTCAAACTACTGAGCTGGGAAAACTTGTGTGATGTGTTGTTATGTAACCTAGCACCGGCAAAGTTCCAGAGTTTTTTTTTCTGATACGAGCACCAAGAGACTGTTTCTCTTCGAAACGCTTCTGTTAGAGCTCATTCGGCTTTCAGAATGTCCAGAAAAATTTTCATAAAATACATCCGGTACCAAATCAATGGTTATGGTTTGAGGTAAGATTTTTTTGCATACAAACGATGTCAGGGCATAAAGTTACGTAAGATAAAGAACAATTACCGGAGAGTATAACTAATGAAAATTGATCGAATGAGATAGTTGAAAGAGCAGACGGTTTTATCGTGAGCAGCTGATATCGCATCAAACTTTTCGGAGCAGATCTCAACTACACGCTTCTTTGTACGTGGCCCCGGAGAAGCGCTTTCAGAGCACGCGATACACAAAGTTTACCAAAGAAATACGCCACAGCACACGGCAGGCAGACTTGCAAGCGTCAGTACTGAACACCCGAGTCAAGAATAATGGTCTTCTCAAATATTTCAGCTATTTGTTTCATCTGGAGGGGCGCTTACACTTTATAAGGGATAAATCATTTTGATCGCCACGGCTGACAAAATTTGGATGACGTTGAAATCAAAAACAAGAACGTCAATATACGTAGATTTACTCTTACTTCAAGAAAACCCAAGGAATCATCGTTCTCCCGCCGTGCATGATTGAGCCATACTAGATGCGTATTACTCAAGAATCTATTTTTATCTTTTCTTCTATGAATCACTAATGCTTGGCGTGATGCCAGTGGCACATATACACAGTGGCGAATTCCCCGTAGTCCAAGTTACTACCAAACAGAGCAATGACCTATTGGTTATTGTTGTCAAGTATTCAAGGTCAGCAGCAAATATATGTCGAAATGACCAAGCTTTGCAACAATACCAATCGCGTCACTAATTCAATCCTCAGGATACGTTAGTATGAATAAGCTTTTTTAAATGTTGTGCACACAAATCTTTCTGCATGAAGCGTTTATTTGAAAAGCAATTGCAAAGTTGTCGCCAAAATAATCCTTCTGCTTTAAGCACCGATCCTTCTTTCACGTTGCTTTCGAGAAGGTTTCGTTTAAAAAAGCGGGAGTTTTGCAGCAAGGGAGAAGCAATGGATGCATTAGAAACAAATTACAATGTCAAACGATGAATGAAAAGCAATTGATAATTCTGTAGGGTTGCTCAGCAGCAAAATACGCACGAAAAATGCACACACGGGTCGAGCGCGAACTGTGAACTGTGACAGCTCGACACTGACACGGTGCTGCTGAACACAAATTAATACGCTCGAAAAAAAATGCGCAAGTAACCCCAGAACGAACAAAAACTGTGACATTCGTTACTTCACAGCGCACTGCAAGTGTCAGCTATACCAGCGAAGTGCCTCCAAGATCGGCACACCGTCAACGGCAAGTCCCCACTTACAGTTGGTTCTAGTTCACCATATCTTCGCCGTTAGCGTTTTAAAGAACGAGTGTCACGTGGAAGAGCTGTCTAACGCTGTAGGCTGTGAAGCTAGGGGTCACAGGTCCGAAGTTCGGGGCTGACTTCAAAGTTATTTAGGGGCGAAGCTCCTTAGGGTGTGGGCTTCCTCATCTTCGTGCGTCGTAGCCACTTCTAGTACTCGTAGTTCTCACTGGGTGGCGCCGCGGCACTCGCAAATAACATGGGAGGTAGGAAGGCTGCAGTCGACGATAGAATATGCACTGATGTCACATAGGATGTAGGATAAGCTCAGGGGAATGTACATTGATGAAGGTGGCTCCAGAAGTCTGGGTAGTGATCACAAACGTATCAAGCTAACTTTTGGAAGAGCAGTGAAAGTGGGAAGGAGACAAGATGAGCAACTACAAGAAAAGTTTTATCCAGAAAGGCAAATTGAACTAGCCACTAAACAAATTAAGAAAGTATTCACGGAGGATAATAAGACAGTGTGGACATACACAAATCTAATTAGACTCTTTGAGCTAGAGCTTTCTAAGACGCGTGACAAGTCACTCCAGAAAAGAAGACACAAACCCAAAAGTTGGTGGGATGAGGAAGTTAAGAGAGCCATAGCAAAATGTCAGGAAGCCTCTAGGGAACACAGACATGCTAAGCAGCGGGGTGAACCGACAGGTGATGTTGAAAGAAAATGGGAAACCTTTCTAAGCTGTAGAAGGGATGCATCCCTTCTGATCAATGAAAAATTAGAAGAAAGGGAGCTCAGTGGCTGGCAGAAGTACATAAAAAAGATAGAAAGGTAGCTGCGAAATTTTGGAACCATCTAAACTCCCTACGAAATGAGACGAGCCTAGAGCAGAGTTTTATAACTACAGCCCAAGGTGCTAGGCTAGAAGGGGACGAAGCTATTGAATATATAGGAACAAGGGTGACAGAAAAATTTCAACAAAGAAGCACTGTATGCACCACAATAGACAAGGACGAGTCAAGTGGTGCAATGGCTCCATTTTCACAACGAGAGTGGGAAAGGGCTGACAAAAGGGTTATTAGTAGTACATCAACAGGTCCAGATGGCATTCCAATTATGCTGATAAAGACATTAGGTCCGAAGTCTAAGCAGACTTTGAGAGAGGCAGTGAGCAAAATAATAATCGATGGTGAAGTTCCCGATGGATGGAAACTTAGCAGGATGAGCATAATCTATAAAGAAAAGGAGGACAAAGCTGACATAAACAACTACCATCCTATAACAGTGACATCAGTGGTCTACAGGCTGGCGATGCATATTATAAAGAAAAGACTGCAGGCATGGATAGAAGATGAGGGGGTGCTGGGGGAACTGCAGAATGGGTTTCGGAAACACAAGAGGTTGGAAGGCAATCTGTTCTCACTGACGCAGAGCATCGAAATAGCAGAAAAGGAACACAGGCCCCTGTGGCTAGCATTTTTGGATATCGAGGGAGCGTACGATAGCGTGGTTCAAGAGGAATTATGGGGAATACTGGACACACTAGGCGTGGCAGATGTAGTCACTAATCTTCTAAAGGGTATCTATAAAGGTAACAAGGTAGTTATAAAGTGGGAAAAACAGGTATCCAAGCCTGCAGAGGTAAAACAGGGGCTTAGGCAGGGGTGTCCCCTGTCACCCTTATTATTAATGATGTACCTACAAGGATTAGAGGCCAAATTAGAGAGAACTGGACTGGGCTTCAACCTCTTTTTAGTCAAACAAGGAAAATTTATTGATCAGGCACTACCAACATTAATGTACGCAGATGATATAGTGCTAATGGCCAACAACAAGAAAGATTTGCAAAGATTGATGGACATCTGCGGTAATGAGGGAGATAGGTTAGATTTTAGATTCAGTAAGGAAAAATCAGCAGTCTTGATTTTCAATGACAACGAAGGTAGTGAGCTTAGAAAGCAGGAGGTCACGCTAGAGATAACAGATAAATACAAATATCTGGGCGTATGGTTAAGCAGTGGGACCGAGTACCTGAGGGAACACGAAATATACGTGACGACTAAAGGAACCAGGAATGCAGCAGTGATGAAAAATAGGGCACTGTGGAATTACAATAGGTATGATGTTGTGAGAGGAATATGGAAAGGGGTCATGGTTCCTGGGCTGACATTCGGCAACGCGGTGTTGTGCATGAGATCAGAAGTTCAAGCAAGATTAGAAATTAAGCAACGTGGAATAGGTAGGCTTTATTTAGGAGCTCACGAGAATACACCAAATCAGGGAGTACAAGGTGATATGGGATGGACATCATTTGAGGGCAGGGAAGTTAGCAGCAAGATAAAATTTGAGAAGCGATTGAGAGAAATGGGGGAGGAGCGTTGGGCTAGGAAGGTTTTCAGCTACTTGTACATGAAGAATGTCGATACAAAATGGAGGAAGCGAACCAGCAAAATGACTGGTAAATACTTAGAAAACAGCAGGTGGCAAAACCAAAAAGAACTATTAGTTAAGAAGAAAGTGAATGAAACGAAGACTGGCATGTGGAGAACGGGCATGATTAAGAAGTCCGCACTAGAGATCTATCGAACTTTTTAGCAGAAAATATCCAAGTAAAGGATCTATGACAATACTCGGGGTAGTTCTCTACTGTTTGAGGCCAGGACGGGAGTACTGCGAACCAAGACATATCGGGCCAAATACGAAGGGGTAGACACAGTATGCAGTGCGTGTGGAGAGGAAGAAGAAACTGCCGAACACTTGATAATGTTCTGTAACGGGCTTCACCCTATAGTACAGGATGATGGCGCAGAGTTTTTCAAAACACTGGGGTTTAGGGACCGGGAGGGCAAAATAGACTTTAAGCGGGTGGACCGAACTAAAAAGAGGTTATCTGATTGGTGGCTAAAGTCAAGGCACGAGTGAAAATTGAACTCTTCACTGCAAAGTACGAATCCTCAAACTCACTTTTTCAAGAAAAAAAAATAAATCTAGATTTTGGTTCATTAAGTATTACGGCTTGGTGGCGCTAGCCACCACCCGATCTAAAGGGTACAGCCATATCCATCCATCCATCCATCCATCCATCCATCCATCCATCCATCCATCCATCCATCCACCACCACCTCGTTCTACCGGAAGCAACTCGAGAGCGGTGGGCGCGAGTTCATGGAGGAAGTGCTCAACCTAGACCTAGCCTTCATGTGGGGTGTACCCAAGGCGGTGCAATACTAACAGGAACGCCACAAGGAACTCTCTGTCGTAATTTGCCAGCTGGGCAAACCGCCCCCGCTCTTCGCGCTTTCTGCCGGGAAAGTACATTGGGACAGGCTCTTCCAAACTCTGGAACGGCTGCGAGTGGGATTTACAGTTTACCGATGTATACCTTCGGAGCTTCGCCCATTCATTCACTTCGTGAGTATGCTGTGATTTTTTATTTTTATTTTTATTTGTGGCTTTCATTTTTCACTATGCATATACATATCCGCTTAGACCATCATGTTATCTCATTGTTACACACAAGCTCATTGCAAGCCTTTTGTAGCTCGCTTTTCAACTCGGGCGAGCGAATCAGGGGTGCACAGAATACCTGACAGATTTTGGCAGGCAGTAGACGATATTCCTGTTTCTATGCGCGCCGGACACGCGGGGCCATCACACAAAGCGCCGCCTGACGCCACTCATTCTCGTAATGTCACAAAAAAAAACGGGTGTTTCCATCGTACTTCCCGTGCAGATTGCAATGCCGACTTTGTTGAAAACTGGTGGGCTGCAGTTTTAAAAACCTAGTTATAAACTTGATCGAGTGGATGGCTTCAGTTACGTATGCCAAAGGTTAAAGCGAGAAGACCATGGAGAAATAAGCTTTGTTGTTCTAAGCGCAGAATACTCTCAATGCGTATCCTACTGAAAAGTGGCCTGACAATGAGGCGTATATCTGCTGGAATAGTATCTCCCCTGAAACTAGCCGGATATCGACAGCACTGGTAAATAGTGCACTTATTTAAAAACGCCAGAAAGTGTTTATATATTTACATATGTATAAAAAGAGAGAGAGAGACAGGGAGAGGTATTGACTTCTACTCTACACTGAAGAATGAGTAACAGAAGACACGCAGTTTTTAGACTAAACCCAGATGCCTCATAACGTGCAATCCAAGTTTCTGACGTGCTATTAACGAAGCTGGTGACAGAGTTGTCAGCGAAGAACAAGGCAGCTTTATAAATTCAAGCTTGTAGCAGTATTTTGCGTTGTTTCTTTTTCTTTTTTCTTATCGCTGAAATTCGTGACATAACCTGAATGATATAGCCTTAAACTTTTCAGTGTTAAAGGATGAACAGGCGAGTGGTGTGTATTCTTTGCAGCTGTCTACACTCTTAACAAAAACTAATTATTATTCATACGCATGATCTCTATTTTATTTAGCCTTTCGTTCCGACATTTCTGCAAGTCTACTTTCACAGTAAAGGTCTATGCATTGTTCTCTATATCTGCTTTTGTGTTCTTAAATCCTGGAAGCACCCAATGAACCTCAATAGAATACAGGGAGAGCCCACAACTGTATCACAGAAATTTATGAAGCTTTAGGTAGCTGAAACTACGTTCACGATCCCTTTCACAGCGTAGACCTATATAAACGTGACGTTCTTAAACTCACGCAAGAACAGCTTTATATTGGATGCTGGGATGCTCAAAACTTTAACATTCTACAATATAACTAATTGTTCGTTTTGCCTTAACTTTAGAAACAACCTGAATGCATGCTGTAGACACATATTCAATATCAGCAAAAAAAACGCACACAACATAAGAATTATCATTAAAAAAGTGCAGGGAAGATGGTAGGTGCTTATTCGCGAATCGCGAAGCTACAAAACACAGAATGCTCGAAAAAAAAGGGGGGGGGTGACAAATAATGCTTTATAAACAAGTGAACCACTTCGGTATGCTTCCTTCAGCAAGAATAAAGAAAACATTTATTTCCGCCACTTTACTTCAGCGGAAAAATAAGCAGACGAGTTACTATATCCGATTGCTTTTTGAAATCACTTTGGCGTAATCATTCTGGCTCTTCTGGGGAGAATTTTGTGGGGTACGTCATGAAACAGAAAACAAAATGTAGAATCAAATTATTTGTTCTTCCACCGACTGCTAGCATTCCAGCCAGAACAAAGCAAGCCGTAGCTAGAGATGCAGTTATTTGCTCGCGGGGAATCAAGTTCCTTCTGGCGTGATCAAAATATGCATTTGCCGTGACGCGCCCATAGGCCTGTGGCCATCTGCGAGTCATTCTGAACGACTGAAGAGCTCGTAATATTACTTGACCACTGTGTTTCTGGGATGCCAAAATACTCCAAATGCACGTCATTTGCGCGAGCGACTGGCAATGTTTCTCACTGTCGTTCTTTCTCGCAAAGTAAGAAGATAGCTTTCGATAAATTTGAAGGAAATCCGTTTTATTATTTCATCGACAGTGAATGCCATTTCCTGCGTGGCTGTTCAAAAGCTCTGAACTCTAAAGTACCCTACTGACTTTTTTGATATCATCAATACCCATATAATAAGAAGCAGCGATGATATTTAGTACCAGAAAATGTGCATTCGCAATTCTGTTTTTGTCAGGAACATTCAGGTTTTTAAACACGGTCAATTAGGAGCAAAGCTACCGATTTCATATCTGAATAAAACAAAAGCTTCAATTTAGCACTCCTAAAGTCATACGAGCTTGTGTTTCTTAAACAACTATACCGACAAGTGATTTATCATCTGCTAAAACGCAAGGCTAATTTGTATCTGTTGCTCGCATATATATCTAACTATGACTCCGTGTGTCTTCACCCCATAATACGTCACTGACTTCTCTTATTTGAAGCGTTCTTAGCAGTGCCTTTCTTTAGTATTCATCAAATTGCTCAGCTCTGTAGTTTGCTATCTGTTTGTTTGCACATTTCTTTTTTTCTTAGCTATGCAGTGGTATTAACCCCTTACTCAAACAATACATCTGCACGTGTTACTATTGTCAAGATAGTCCTTGTGTAAAAACACTCCTGGGCAGTGTTTAGTTGTTCATATGCACTACACATTTTGATGACTTTAGACCGACATGAACGGTGAGTCATAAAGATTGACGTGGATTAAGATGACGATGTAGACATTGCCTAAAGGTTATTCGATAGAGATAGCGCTCTGGTAACTATTGAACGTTAGGGTTGCCTTGACGGCGAGAGTTCATTAAGCTCATGCAAAGCACATATCGACAACGAGTGCGCTATATCAAGCAGCAGTCGATTCAAGCGGGCACCGGTGACCACTGTAAATAATAAATGCTACATCCGGCAGTCTTATCAGTATAGGAAAAATCGAAGCCTCTTTTCTGTACTTCTCTACAGACGTGTAGGTGCGTGGAACGTCATTTCGAAAAAAATAAACGGTTGTGGGGAGTACGATGTTGGGCGCTTGCGTTCACCATGTGTATACATTATTCACATGTCTCGGTTCTCTATACAGACACACAAAATGGACACGTGCCACTGTCCTGATGTTTTGGCGAAATTAAACTATACTTCTGAAGGGCAAAAAAGTGCTCGCGCTTCAGTATGGTGGGGGGGGGGGGGGGAGGTGGCTTGCACGGTTATTAAAATCACAATCAAAATGTATATGAAGTAATATTTTGTAGAGACTTTGAACATAAGATTACGTCAGTGAACGGAATGGCTGGACTAGCTAACTTCACGTTCGTAATTGTGCACTGTGTCTTGTGAGAGATGGTGACACAGTGTCGCATGTGCTGTGAGAAAAACGACAAAAAAAGTAATGCAGCACTGCCCTAATTGAATTAAGCCTGAAAAAAGTGTGGAGGTGGACAGGCTTCCTTGTTTCTCTCTGGTTTTCATTTTCTTTCGTCCTCGTTTCCTTTCTTGTTCTCTTTCCATTTTTTTCTGTGTTTCTTGTGTTCATTTCTACTAGATTTTTAATTCTTTTATCTTTTTTTTCTTTCTCTTTCTTTCTTTTTCTAACTTGCTTCTTCTTTCAGTGTTCATACGTGGTTTGGGTTGTCACGTTTCTCTAACCACAGTAGTAATGTCCGCACTTACCATCGTCAACAGGGCGTTCGAAGCAAAAAAAAAACGACATAACTTCCTAACGTGAGCACGCGCTTAATGTGCTACAGCTCACTTTGCTGTCGGTGGTTTTGCAGGCGTTATGCCAAGCCTAGATGGGAGCATACGGTCACAGCATACGACGGTACAACGCCACAAGTGCTCAATTTTTCTTAAAAAAACTTGCTGGGTTTTTTTATGTTTTCACCTAGGACTTAAAGGCGAAAGCTGTGTCTTTCTTTTTTCTTCGCAGTCGCTGCATTGGCCCCCTTAACCCCCTCCCCCTTTTAGAGAGCTTCTGTGCTTAACGAAAGGAATTTTTCCTGCCTCCTGAATTTGACAAATTTCAGGCTTTCTGTGACTCAAGCGGTTTCGCATAGCGGTCTTGATCAGCACGCATTTGAACAAGCGACGACACCGGGCAATGGCGTCATAACGGTGCAATAATTAAATCACAGCGCACATAATGACCTCACTCGCTTTAGTAATTGAGTGCGTCGTGTTGTATCAATGACATGTGTACTTTGACACGCCCACTGAATGTGCACATTCGCTTGAGTACCACGTGACTATTGACTGATTTTTATTACTGAGCCTTTTTTCTTGCATAATTTGTGTTGATGCCGATACCAGCCTCGCGATGTATCGTCAGGGGCCGCCAAACCTTGAAGGCGCCGCCTTCCCAGGTGAGGAGGCATATAAGACGTTTTCCTCAACAACATTCTCTCCAACATCTTTGTGGTGAGCCTTCGGTGCCACGCGAAATAATGATTTCTGATAATCGTAAAATAGCCTTCAGCGTGCGCTGAGTAGTCCAGAAGCACCTTTTGCGGCATAACGTGAAGGCAAAAGCCGTAGATAACCATGCTTACAGGTTGTGTTGTGGTGTACAAAAAAAAATACAAGTGAGTGCTGAGCTGCGCATTCACTTCGTCATTGCGGCTTGCATGAGCAGTAGCCCTGTAAGTGCGTGAAGGCTAAGCAAAGTGGACAATTGGGCCAGTTGACCATTCACGATTGTTGTATACTGCATGGTAGAATACACAGACGAGAAGCAGACAGGGACAAGCGCAGTCTTGGCACTAAAAAGCAGGGAGAAATGATATTGCTTGCGCACTTAAAAGTTTGTGTGTAGTGCACAATTATGCTCACAGAGAGCTCGCGTACCCTGTGTGTGTCCACGCTGCGTCCAGAGGATGAGGGCTTCCATTCCACATAGCGTTTCATGGGTCCAGCTCATCTTTCGCATTCACCCTCTTAGGAAGTTCTAAGTTTTTCCTGATATTCTGAAAGCAGGAAAGCATCTAAGCAAACGGCAAACCTCACTCATGGCAACAAAACTTCTTAGATGGTCTTGACTACATGTGCGAAAGCTCAGCGGCTGAGCACTTTTTACAGGAACGCATTGCAGTAGGAAGACGGTTGAACTGAAGCAGCAAACGTTCCATACACGTACAACAGTATTAACAACCCGTTGTGAGGTTCCATGGCTGCGCACCCTTTACAGAATAATATTGGAATCTGTCAAACCAAAACAAAAAAATGTTGTCTACTTGTAAACCTGTCTTCGCCACACGCTGCATATTGAAGTGGTTGTGCACGCTTCACAGGATGGCATTGCAATAATAGGGGGATGGTTGAGCTAACACGGCAAACCTTTCTTATTATTATTATTTTACTGGTAAACTTTTCGTTGCCATACGTTGAGCGCTTCAGTGACGGCGAGCTGTTTGCAGCACAATGTTCTAATCAGAGTATGATAAAAAAAACTGCATGTCTTCCGGGCCTGTAAACACACGAAGATAAAAGTTTAGAGTTGCGTGCGTTTGTGTTATGTTCCTGTGTGTACTGTAACTGAAAAATGACTACAAAAATAGATAATCTACGTAGTGTGAGGAATCGAGATAGTTTGAAAATTTATCTCATCACGTGTTGAGAGCTCAGTGGCTGTGCATTTTTTACAACACATTGTTATCCTAGAGATGAAAACAAAACAAAACAAAAGGCATACTTCAAGCCCTTCTAGAACAATCCTAATCTTGAAAAAGCTAATTGTTGAGTTATAGGTCTGATCATTGGCCAGAACACTAGAATCATATTGTTACGCATACGAGGGGTTTATTCGAAGCAGACGTAACGGTCGACTCGACGGTACACCGCAGTGAACGCGAAGCAGCGAGCTCTTGCCACCAACCGAACGTCCTCTTCTTCTGCTACCACCATGTTCCCCGCTACACAGGTGCACATACCTAAATTACACATGTGGTAACACTTCCCTCCACGCAGACGAAGCCCACTGGGCGAGTCAGTCTCTCGAGGAATCAAGCGCTTCAAACGTGCAACATGGACAAGTTCAGTTTTTGCAGACCGTCGGCCGTTTGAATGGAGACGCGCTATGCGGTAAACTAAATCACTGATACGGTCTACAACAAGATAAGGTCCCGCATAGTGCGCTAGCAGTTTCTCGCTCAAACCGCGTTTTCTAGTTGGGGTCCACAGCAACACTAGGTCGCCGCGATTGTACGTCACGTGTCGGCGTCGGCGGTCAAAATGTGCCTTCGAGCGATCTTGCGAAGCAAGAGTGCGCAAATAAGCAAGGCGTCTAGCTTCTTCTGCCCGACAGATGATCTCGGATATGCAGGGATCACGGAGGTCCAAACACGGGAAGATGGTATTCAGGGTATGACGAGGTGGTCGAGCATATAGAAGAAAGAAAGGACTGTAGCCGGTAGTTTCATGCTGAGCGGTGTTGAATGCATATGTGATAAAGGGTAGAATACTGTCCCAGTCCTTGTGATCGGATGCAACATACATAGACAGCATGTTCGAGAGAGTTCTGTTCGTTCGTTCAGTTAGACCGTTCGTTTGGGGATGGTATGGCGTAGAGTGCCGAAACCTTGAAGCACAGACACGAAGCATCTCTTCCATCACGTCTGCTGTGAATTGTCGGCTACGGTCACTGATTACGATTTTGGGAGGTCCATGTCGAAGAATTACAAAACGTAGCATGAAGTAAGACACATCGGCTGCAGTTGCCGATGGTATGGCAGCTGTCTCGCAGTACCGTGTTAAATGGTCGGTGCAAACGACTATCCAGCGATTTCCATCAGATGACCGGGGAAAGGGTCCAAGGAGGTCAATCCCGACTTGCTCGAATGGAGCTCTAGGAGGCGGCACCGGATGTAATCACCCTAAAGGAGCACTTGTTGGGCGCTTATGACGTTGACACTCGTTACAGCTAGACACGTATTGTTCCGTCGTCTGGCGCATTTTGGGCCAGTAGAATCTTTCTTGAAGACGGCACAGAGTTTTCGCTGTGCCTAGGTGACCGGATGTTGGGTCATCATGCATAGCCTGCAAAACATAAACGCGAAGACTTTTCGGAACAACCAGAAGATATCGTGAGCCGGGGTTGGTGTAGCTCTTTTTGTACACTAGCTCGTCTCGAATGCAGAAGCGCGTAGGCGATGATTTTGGTTTGGTAGCAAGAAGCTGTTGTACGGTGCTGTCCCTTTGTTGCTCATCCTTAAAGGGCTTGTTATCGGGAAATGGGGGGTCGAGTGATGCAATGTAGGTATCGAAGGTGTCCGCGTCACATTCAATCGTTGGAAGCGGTAGTCGCGAAAGACAATCTGCGTCCGCGTGACGTCGGCCGCTTTTATAGGAAACCGTGAAGTCATATTCTTGTAGATGAAGTGCCCAGCGCACCAGCCGACCAGATGGGTCACGCAGGTTGACCAACCAGCAGAGAGAATGATGGTCTGTCACGACGGTAAAGGGGCGTCCGTACAGGTAGGACCGGAAGCGCTGCACTGCGAAGACTACTGCAAGGCATTCTTGCTCTGTGACAGTGTAGTTACGCTCGGACTTGCTGAGCGAGCGACTTGCATACGCTACGACGTGTTCTTGATTATCCAAGCGTTGAACCAGGACAGCACCTACACCAATACCACTGACGTCTGTGTGAATCTCAGTGGGAGCGAGAGGATTGAAGTGGCGAAGAATCGGATGGGACGTCAAAAGAAACTTCAACTCCGAAAAAGCAGACTCGCATTCCGGGGTCCAGTCAAGCTGCGCACCTTTCTGAAGCAGACACGTGAGCGGGTATGCGATATTGGCAAAGCCAGGAATGAATCGGCGAAATTATGAACAAAGCCCCAAAACGCTTCGCAGTTCTTTCACCAAGCTTGGCTGCTTAAATGCCTCCACTGCGGCCGCCTTGGCGGGATCCGTTCTTATGCCTTCTTTGTTTACTAAGTGTCCAAGGACGAGTGTTTGGCGCTCTCCAAAACGACATTTCTTTGAGTTGAGCACCAAGCGTGCTTTGCTTAGACAGTCCAGTACGAGACCAAGGCGTGTGTTGTGCTCACAAAAGGTGCGTCCAAAAATTACAACGTCGTCCAAGTAACACATACACACTTCCCACTTCAATCCACGTAGAATGTTGTCCATAAATCGCTCAAAAGTTGCGGGCGCGTTGCAGAGTCCGAACGGCATCACATTGAATTCAAATAGTCCATCTGTTGTAACAAATGCCGTTTTCTCCTTGTCTTCCTCGTGCATTGGAATCTGCCAGTAGCCTGACCTCAGATCCACAGACGAAATTAAGAGGCCGATGATAGACAGTCGATAGCATCGTCAATCCGCGGGAGTGGGTATACGTCTTTTTTAGTGATAACGTTGAGACGGCGGTAGTCAACACAAAATCGCCATGTCCCATCTTTCTTCACTAGAATTACTGGAGCGGCCCACGGACTACATGATTCTTGAATTACATTTTGCTTGAGCATCTCGCAAACCTGTTCATTGATCACTGCGCTTTCGGAAGGTGATACACGATATGGTTTCTGTCAGAGAGGTCTGTGAGATGTCGTGTCGATTCGGTGCTTCATACGAGAAGCAAAGAAATGTAACACAAAATGTAACAAAAAAGGTTGTAACACCTCTCCGCTCACTCCACGAAACGTATCAGGACGGTCCCAACGAAGCATAACCTTTCGTCCAAGAAGGCGGGTGAAAACTAAACTCATCACTGACACGCTTGCACCTGTGTCCACCAACGCCATCGTCGGTACACCATCGATAAGCACTCGAACCTTATTTCTAAGCATGGAAGCTAACGAAGGTATATCTGTTGAAATCGAAGACTGTCCGGCGACCTCACCTCCAACGGCCGCGCCGGCTAGTTTTCCGTAGGAGGCGAGGAGTGGCGGCGCCGAGGAGATGGTGATCGGTTGGCGCGAGGGGCAGGTGGTGGTGTCACACTGCGGTCAGAGGCCGGAGATTGGTTTCGTAGCGGTCCTGGGATCTCGTAAGACGCGCTTCCCGGGAATGTCGGTGCTCGGGTAAGGCCAGAACGCTTAAATCTCGGTGATCGGTCGTACCTTGGCGGCTGCCGGTAGTTGCAATACCTGGCAATGTGTCCTTCGAAGCCACAGTTGTAGCAGACTGGTAGAGGACGCTCGCTGAACCAATGCTGAGACCGCTCAGCTGTGAAGGGTCGGTGACGAGCTTGCTGAGCGGGGGCTGCCCACCTCTGTGTGGCGGGGCCGTGACGAAGGCGTTGGCCATATCGCTGGTCGGCCGCGAATGAGTCACGACGTGGCCTCGGATTTCCAGTTTCGCTGATGCCTGCCACACATACCGATGGTGGCAAAGGAGCTGATGGTGCCGCCGTGTAGTAGGGTGAATTGGTAGGTGGATGAGGAATGGTTTCGTCGACCCTACCACCTTGCCGCTGCAGCTCTTCACGCACAATTGCCCGAATAGTAGCCGCAAGGTCGGTGGGCGGGCTCACGTCGCTGTCAACCGTTGTCACATTTGCCAGCCTACCAAATTTCGGGGCGATGCGACGAGTCTTCAATTTTTCAAACGTGCAGCATTGGCGTTGGACGTCGGAGGCAGAGGTGAGGTCATCCCTGCCTATCAGAAAATTGTAAACGTCTTCCGCTATGCCTTTCAATAGGTGTCCGACCCTGTCTTCTTCGGACATCTGCGGGTTTATAATCTTGCAAAGCTTAAGGACGTCCTCTATATAAGCAGTGCAGGTTTCTCCAGGAGTCTGGGCTCTTCCAGCAAGAGTCCGCTCCGCGCTTTTCTTTTTTGAGTCGGAGTCACCAAAACACTTCTTGAGTTCTTGAGCAAAAAGAGCCCATGTTGTCAAGAACTCTTTGTGGTTTTCATACCACATCAGTGCAGTGTCCGTGAGAAACAGCGCGACGTTTTCCAGCTGATCGATAGAGTTCCAGTGATTGTACCGGCTCACGCTTTTGTAGTGCGTCAGCCACGCGTCCACATCTTCTTCTGCCATTCCCGCAAACGGGCGGGGTTCCATGTAGTGATGCCGAGGTGTAGTCAGTGTAGGTTGGCGCGAAGTCGAGGCGGTTGATTCCTGACCTTCGCTCTGGGTCATGACGACTGTTGTCGGCGGCAGACCGGCAAGACGACGGCTCCGGCGAACTCCGAACAGCTGTGGCTCCGTGGTACGTCGACGTGTCGTACCCCGCACCTCCATCACTCTGTTACGCCTACGAGGAGTTTATTCGAAGCAGACGTAACGGTCGACTCGACGGTACACCGCAGTGAACGCGAAGCAGCGAGCTCTTGCCACCAACCGAACGTCCTCTTTTCTGCTACTACCATGTTCCCCGCTACACAGGTGCACATACCTAAATTACACATGTGGTAACAATAATTTGAACAATACTAGGTGTACTAACACCATTGATTTTGTTGTAAATCACAATATATGCATTAAATTTTTATTGTGAAACGTTTTCGAATGTTTTACTTCCGTAACAAGCACTTCAAGCTAATTCTGCAAGTACTGTTTTTTCACTCATATTTTAACGTGATACGGAGGGTCAGCAGTATTTTCGAATAAAATAATGTAAAGCCACGGCCACATCTGTGTAAAACATGCGAGGAGCCAGTTTTTGCTCCGTGGGGCGAAACCTCGAGTTAGTTGGGCTGTAATGTAGTCAGAGTGACAGCTAGGCCACACATGCTTCTGATACAGCACTTCAGAGCCCGAAACTGCCTCGAGGTTTCACCCCACAGAGCGAAAAATCGCTCCTCGCGTGCTCTACACAGACGTGGCCACGGCTGTATTATTGATCGGACCCAACAAAGCAAAAACACTACTGAAAAACGATCAGAGCCTGCAATAATTTGCGACTATAATTCAAAATTATAGAACACAGAGTCTTGAGTATATATTGAAGGGGTGCGCCACGTTTGTGGCCTTTGGAATAATTTATATGCAAAACGCCAAAGTAACACATGCATGCACATTATAAGAGAACAGTATGAGTGCTGCTGTCAGAAATAGTGCTCTGATGGGCTCGACAAGTTGATACACCGGTACGGTGAATCAATATGGAACTCTAGAGTGCTTTTATTGAGCGTGCCTCAATTCCACTGCGTCTAAAGCAATCTAGTAAATCCTGTTAATATTTATGATGTGTACGTGCACGAGAGTCACATTGTGCGGTTGCTGAGTCTTTGCTTACAAAAATGAGGTCTCCAGAGCCTCAGTACACCGTGAGGCATCTCACAAAAATGCAATTGTACACAGGCTACGTTTTCTTATAAGTGCTTCTGATAGCCGTAGGCCATTTTGATTGGCACTTAAGAGATATTTATGAGCATATGATTAGAATTCTGAGCATCAAAGTATATTTTCGACCATGCATCGTATTCTATAGCAGGTGTTGAAATTTAGTGGAGAAAGTGCTTTCTAGTTAAACACGCAGGGTCACATAGGCAAGAGTGTTCTTTACGGATATCTGGGGCTTTACGTTCCAAAACGAATATATGATTACGAGAGATGCCGTAGTTAGGGCTCCGGAAATTTCGATAATTTTGGGCTCGTTGACTTGAACTGACATTGCGCAGTTTACAGGCCTCTAGCATTTCCTTCACATCAAAATGCGACCAAAGCTGCCGAAACCTAATCATTGACCGAGCACCATAACCATTGTATTACCGATGTGGATACAAATTTCCTTTCAGTCTCGATGAATGAATAAATGAATAAACCTTATTAAATATCCGGCAGTTTCTGTCGGGTAAAGTTGGGGGTTGGCGGTGGAAGGGAATCAACTCCTGTCTCATCACACCCTCCGTGATAACAGCAAATAGTTAAAACATCTTTCTCACTCAAATATAATGGTTGCAGTGTAGTTATGTACTGCTGCGATTATTGATAATACTGATAATATTGGCGTTGAGGAATACTTGGTGCGTAGCATGCCGTTATCTATTTTGTTATTAGTTTGGATTGTCTTGTATGTACGTTTTTCTTCATCTTTGTATCACCACTTCTGCCTACAGCCTTTTTAGGCTAGTTGTATTGCAAACAAATAAAAAAATTATTTACTGCGCAGTTTCTGGTAGTGCCGATTTCTGTCAAATATCTTACATATTCAACGTGGGCCGGTCACCTTCTAAAAATGCATTGCAGCATGTGTTGATAAATCAATATGTTTATCAGATATAATAGCAGCATCTGCAGTGTGTGTGCGTGCGTGTGTGCGTCCACTTGTGCGTTCGTGCGTGTAAGTGTGGTCTTGCGCGCGTATGTTCGTGTGCTTGTGTTCACGTGCGTGCGTATGTTGCAGGTTCCTGTGTGTGCTGTAACTGAGGTATCACTGGCAAAAATAAACCAAAGATACGGTGTGAAGGATTGAGAAGGTTCGGACATTTATCTCTGCAGAAGAGAAGCAGTACAAATACAGTCCACCTTGACAACTCATTCAGCAGAACCCCGTTTTAAATTGAAGCTGCGCCCTCGCAGGAATGACAACTCGCTCGCACTCAGTATTCCTTTAAAATATCAAAAACTCGAAGCTAAAAGTGTGCTACTATTTCGCATCCGCAATGCTACCAACCGTCTTTTCTGAAAGCTGAGCAATTCATGATCGGAAGCATCTTCAATTTGGCCAGCATACGGTTTTCATATCTTCTTTCACCGAACACTGCATACGGCAGGCGTAGCACGAAGGCTTGACTTGAAGTGACTGTCAGTGGTGCCTCATGAATAATGCATGGTCGTTTGCATGAACTCAGGGCAGCCAGCATTGGTAACGTAATATGCTTTCACGAAGTTGCGTCTCTATAGCGGCTAGTTGATGGAGTGCCTGCATGCTACAAAGGTTGAATGGTGCGGTAATGGGGCACCGTTGCGTAACTTATAACGAAAGTGATTGAAGGTTCATACGATACATTTTAAAGTCATGAAAATGCTGCTGATGTCTTTACTGTTTTGTTTGTTGAGTTCATGGTTATTTTCTGTATTGACTAGTGTCATTTCTAATCAGATGGCGAGGTTAGAACCTGCCAAAAATTATTCCAGGATCCCAACATAGCACGTTCTTCTTCTTTTGAATAAAACGATGTCCAAAAAATCAAAATATACTCCAGCTGCCAGAGAGTACAAAAAATGGATAAAACAAGAATTCGCTGCTTATTTTCTGCACTTTTTCAAGTTAAAACAGCTCGAAACATATGTGTTAAAATAAGAAATATACAAATTAGAATGTTTGCTGCAGTGTGGTCACGGGTAAGTGAGTCATAACGAGCCCTACTGCTCTTCGTGACTCATTTTGTGTCTGTCGAGCCTTCTTTAGCGTTGTATACCACTACGGTCCACCACAGAACCCACCACAGGCAATGGCTGGGCCTCTTTCATGGCGTTCACTTTCCGCATTACTCTGTAACCATCAGCGAATCCATTCCCTGACAGCTGAGAAGACGAACTCAACGTACAGCTCATGCGCCTCGAGCCACGCTTGAAGGTAACGCCCCAACTCCTAGCTTTTTTAGAGCGCTAGTCTTAAGCACCCGTCCCTTCGTTAAGTGGCGTCGCCATCAACTTTGCCATTGTGCTCGGTTGCGTAACTGGTAGACATGAAGAAAAATCAAATGAAAAAATACCCAGGATTGGGGTTTGAACCATGGTCCTTGGAGGGGGGGATCAAGTGTTTTACCACAGAGCCACGTTGCTTAAAACTTCATTCCCAAAAATATCCTGTACAGGCGTCAAGTCAGGCAAGTAATCGCGTTCTACTTATAAAATACAGTGAAGTAGAAACGTAAAATAGCAACCATTGATCACACTCTGCTAATTTCGTAACTTGTGTGCAGTTTAATGCTTCCCACTCACTCTAAATTTCTCAGTTATAACTCCTCATCTTGATCAGCCCCATGCAGGAGAATAATTTGGTATCAACCAAATGCATTCTCCATTCTGCGCAGATGTATAGCGGGTGCCTCACTGATCCACAGAAAGATGAAAAATGGCGCAGAGGGTGCTGTGGTTCGTCACAAAATTGATAATTTGTGGTGCAGTCGACACCTAGCGGAAAGCCACAACTTAAAACACAGTCGTCCTTGCCCAACGCGAAGCTGGGCTCAGCATTTGCATTAATAGAGCTATAGCCGTGGTTGGATTTGTAATCACATGGTCTAGTATTGCAAACAACAGGACGTGAGAGACACAGTCAAATTCCTTTTTGAGATCGAGCTGTAGAATCGTCACACGACCTTCCGTGGCGTCGCAACACTTGACAACGCATCGCATTTTCTGTATATTGGCCACAATGGAACGTCCCATATTACCGCAAGTATGGGGAGACCTCACCAATTATTTGACGACACCCTGGAGTCACCGTGCTAGTGCTTTCGTCAAGATTTTGTAGCCGCGATTAGTTAATAATATAGGCCGATATGACAATATTAGTTTGGCGTGGCCTTTGCATATGGGTACTGTAAGACACGTTTAGCAGTTAATAATTCGTTAGGTGCCCCCATTAACATTAGGCGTTCTATCCGTCAGGAATGCCCGCTTAGCCCTCTTTTGTTCAGCATCTATATAGAAACGTTATGCTTAGCACTCAATGAAAACAGCAGCATCAACGGTCTTAGCTCTCAGGTATCAGAAGGTAAAATTCTGGCATATGCGGATGATGTCGCAGTTTGTTGCACAGACAAATAAAGTGTGGCAGAGGTTATCAAGGTAGTGAAGAGTTACAGCAATGCCACTGGTAGTCGGGTGAACTATGGAAAGTACTGGGGTTCTTGAATGCAGAGAGGTCATCCCGACCAGAATTTTCGTCCATATTAAGTCGGAGACGACAGCTGTGAGATATACACTACAAATACAATGACAACTATTGGCAAGAACAGGCAAGGGAAATTTAGTTGAAGGCGAATAGGTCGCAGGGTAATCATCTATCAATTTTTTTGACAACAACAGTTTGCGATTAGTACTTCGTCTCGAAACTAAGGTGCGTAATGCAAGTGTTGCATTGTTCACAGGCTAATATACAGAATTTCCATGACGTCTTTGTGGTGTTCGTGTGGGCCTCAAGTTGGGAACAATGCACTCCAAATAATTTATTTAGGCGAGTAAAGAAAGGTGGTTTCGTGACTACCACACCTATTCATAAGGCAAATCATAGGCAGGTTCTTCTTTTTTTTGTAACGTCAGTGATCCTTTCCTGCGTACAGTGTGCCAACTGAGACTGATGAGAGTTTTACGTGAAGATTGTTACGGTGCACCATCGCCAGGAGCAAGTGTAGCACTTTGCAAAGAGGACGAAGACGCCTGTGCGTTAGACGCTTGCGCGAGAGGCAACTCAGCCATCTTGTTCGGCTGCCTATTCTCTGTAGACGCTATAATGTAAACCTAGAACTCACCCCGTCACATTTGGTGGAGGTTCTGGGTGACCGCCTCGCAACGGAACTTCGCAGCGGCCGTCTTTTGAAGGGTCATTCTGCAATGATGACGCAAAATACAGCATCTGCATCTGCTCCTGGTGTTCCTGCGGCTGGAGATGATGCGGCGACTACATCTGCTCCTGCGACTACAACCTTTGTGCTCGAACCCCCACGGGATCCTGGCACGTTTAGTGGTTCCGGCGATCCAGATGAAGTGGACGTTGAAGATTGGCTGGCAGAGTACGAACGTGTGAGTTCTCGATACCGATGGGGCCCGAATCTTATGCTGGCAAACCTGTTGTTCTATCTTAGGGGAACAACCAAATCCTGGTGTGAGAACCATGAAGCCGAACTTGGGAGTTGGGTGATGTGCAGGGAGAAAATGTGGACCTGTTCGGGAAGCCTATTAGAAGAAAAATGGCCGCGAACAAAATGATCGCTTCTCGGGCGCAGACCTAGACGGAGTCGTACGTCTCGTATATAGAAGATGTGTTAGCATTGTGTCGCAAAGCCAATGCCGAGATGCCGGAGGCTGACAATGTTGGACATATCTTTGAGGGGATTGTGGACGACGCATTCAACCTGCTCATCTGCAAAAATTATTCTACAATGGACGCCATCATAAAGGAATGCCGGTGCGTTGAGCAAGCGAAGAGCCGGCAGATTGATAGCGTGTTTGCCCGACTTTCGACTATGACTGCAACGTCGTCTTGTGAAGACCGTGCAAGACCACAGCCGCCACCTCCGGTTTAATCGGATCAGATGACCCGAATCGTACAGCGCGAACTTGAAGCCATTACCCCTGCTCCGGCTAACACTGCTGCCAGTGACACGACCCCACTCACTGCTAACATGGTTCAAGCCATCGTCCGCCAAGAACTCGCCAGCATAGGTATTCCCTCGGTGTGCACTTTGCCCAGCCCACAGCTAGCTCCATGACGTCCACCCTCGTCCTATCACGAGCCGCACTTTACGGCTCGATCTCGCAAATCTGCTGCGCGGAGAACCGCCGATAATCGACCAATTTGCTTTCACTGCCACCGTATCGGTCATGTCGTCCGTTACTGCAATTACCGCTGGTACTCGCCACCTCGGACGTCGTCTGAACCTTACTACCAACAGGACAGCAGACGCTTTGGATCTGCCGCGCAGCCCTCTTCGCCAAACAAACAGAATGTTCAACAGCCGATCTCCGTCACCGCATGGTCGACAGTCGCGTTCGAATCCAGGACGTCGCCAGTCGTCTCGCTCACCCCAGACTCGCAGGTCATTGTCGCCATTCAACCCCGCTCCTGCCTATCCGGAAAACTAAACGGCTGAGCGCCAAAAGGTGACGCTGCATTATCGACTTCCTCCACAAATCCTCTTTTCACGCTTCCGACGAGACAAAGTTTGTTAGACGTTGACGTTGATGGTGTGACTATTTCTGCCTTTAATGATAGTGGAGCGGACATTTCTGTAATGAGCGCAACCTTTCGCCGACGCCTACATAAAGTGCTCACACCTGCCTTTTCCCACACACTCCGAGTCACTGATGGGAGGACCCCTGCCGTTCCAGGGATACGCACGGCCCGTGTGCCCGTTGCCGGTCATCCTACATTAGTTCAATTAAATGTGTCCTCATGACCTAATACTTGGCTTGGACTTCCTGTCACGTCATTCGGCGCTCATTGATTGTGCCACTGGTGCTCTTCAGCTTGAGCTGCCGCAGCTTGCTGATTTTCCAGCTGACCATTAACCACGTTTGTGCTCTCTTCCCTTGTTTGTTTGCCTCCGCAAGCTGCTACATACGTCACTTACTCGTGCTCACGTGATGTGCCCGATGGTGACTACCTCTTCACTCCTATAGTCGACGTACTGATGGCCCAAGACGTCGCCCTTGCTCACACTGTTGTCTCCATCGCTGATAATACAGTGGTTATATCTCTACCCAACGTCAGTCTGTTGACTCAAGTTATTCCGCAAGACATGTCTTTGGCCACCCTATCTCCACTTTAGAGCTGCAACGTTACTGGTTTGGACACCGATGCTACATCCCCCTATCTTGGCCGCAATTACACTCTGCCTGCCAATGACATTAACAAGATGATTGCTCCCGATCTCACCCCAGCTCAAGCTGCCGGCCTCCGTCGCCTGCTAACATCATATAGAGACATTTTCGACTTTGACAACTGCCCTTTCGGCCAAACAACTGCCATGAGTCACCGGATCAACACTGGTGATGCCAGTCCTATACGGCAGCGTCCATATTGCGTATCTCACAAGGAACGCTAAGTAATTCAGATTGAAGTGGACAAAATGATTACTAAAGACATCATAGAACCATCATGCATCCCCAGGGCCTCCCCAGTTGTGCTCGTTGAGAAGAAAGATGGCAGCTGGCGCTTTTGCGTAGACTGTCGACATTTGAACAATGTCACTCATAAAGATGTCTACCCTTTGCCTCGGATTGATGATGCCCTCGATTGCCTCCATGGTGCCCAATACTCCTCGTCTATCGACCTTCGGTCGGGCTATTGGCAAATTTTCGTCGACACCATGGATCGCGAAAAAGCCGCTTTTGTTACACCCGACGGCCTCTACCAGTTCAAGGTCATGCCATTCGGACAATGTAATACGCTGGCAACTTCCGAGCGCATGATGGACTCCCTTTTCCGAGGATATAAGTGGTCCATCCGCTTATGTCATTTCACCTACCTTTGACAGCCATATCACGTGTCTGTCGGCCGTTCTAGATGTTTTTCGAAGAGCCGCTCTCCAGCTCACTTCTGCAAAATGCCATTTCGGATGTCGCCAAATCACCGTACTTGGCCACCTTGTCAGTGCCGCTGGTGTTCAACCGGATCCCGACAAGGTGACAGCAGTACAAGAATTTCCTGAACCGCGTTCAACCAAGGACGTCCGAAGTTTTGTAGGGCTATGTTCCTATTTTCATCGATTTGTCCGCAACTTCACCAACATCGTTCGACCGCTTACTAATCTCTTAAAGAAGGACGCTCCCTTCGCATGGGGCGTAGAGCAAGCGGACGCTTTTTCGGCTCTTATCCATCTGCTGACTACGCCAACAATACTGGCCCATTTCGACCCTGCATCACCTACAGAGCTTTGAACCGATGCTTGGGGTCATGTAATTGGAGTGGTCCTCTGCCAACGAGAGCACGGGAAAGACCACGTGTTTGCATACTCCAGTCGTCTTCTTCATCTGCCGAACGGAAGTTGTCCATCGCTGAGCGTGAATGCCTAGCTTTAGTGTGGGCCGTGACAAAATTCAGGCCTTACCTGTATGGCCGAACTTTTTCCGTTGTTACTATCCATCATGCTCATTGTTGGCTCTCATCGCTAAAGGACCCATCTGGACGTCTTGGTCACTGGGCGCTGCGTCTGCAAGAATACTAGTTCATAGTCCACTACAAGTCGGGACGCCTGCACACAGACGCAGACTGTTTGTCATGTCCTCCGGTTGAAACACCTGACTTGACAGACCTTGAATCAGACCCCTGCGTGCTCTCCATCCACGCTTTAGGTGATATCTCCACCGAACAATCACGTGACCCATCCTTGCTCTCCATCATCGAGCGTCTGACCTCTGCTCCAACAGATCCTTCCGTTCACCCGTTCGAACTGCACGATAACATTCTGTACCGTCGCAGCTTCAATGCCGATGGCCCGGAATCACTACTCGTGCTTCCCCATCACCTGCGTACTAGCGTTCTCGAACAACTCCACGGCGTACCTGCAGCCGGTCATATAGGCGTCTCTCGTACCTACGATCGTGTGCGACGCCGCTTTTTCTGGCCCGGATCGTATTGTTTTGTGGTTCGCTACATCACTGCTTGCGACCGCTGCCAATATCGCAAACGCATCTCTGTGCTACCTTCTGGCCTCCTACAGCCCATCGACATACCGACGGAACCATTCTTCCGTGTCCACCTTGACCTGTTGGGCCCATTTCCTACGTCCACTTCCGGGAATAAATGGGTTGCAGTCGCCACAGATTACGCCACACGCTTTGCCATCCCTCAAGCACTGCTGATAAGCAGTTCCACTGACGTCGCTGACTTTCTTTTGTATGAAGTCATTCTTCATCACGGTGCTCCGCGGCAGCTGCTTACTGATCGAGGGAAGTACTTCCTTTCACGTGTTGTGGATGACATTCTCCGCGCCTGCTCCACTGACCACAAGATCACCACCGCTTATCATCCACAGACAAACAGATTGACCGAGCGTCTGAACCGAACACTGACGTAGATGAACGTTTCACCAGATCACCGTGACTGGGACAAAGCACTTCTCTTTGTCATCTTTGGCTACAGCTCTTCACGGCACGACACAGCTAGTTATTCGACGTTTTATTTGCTATTTGGCCGACATCCAGCTTTACCATTTCACGCGCTCCTTCCTTCGGCTGCCCCCTTGTCTACTGAGTACGCCAGTTATGTCGTTTCTCGAGCCCATGCAGCCCATCAGCTTGCTCACGATCGGTTTCACTTGTCACAAGAGCACCAAAAAGACCTACATGACAGTCGCCACCAAAGCGTGCCCTTCCCGCCAGGGCCTCTGGTACTTCTCTGGACATCAAACCGCCAAGTCGGCTTATCAGAAAAGCTACTACCACGCTACCATGGCCCCTACAAGGCGTTACGACAACCCGGTGACCTGAACTACGACATCACACCCGTAAACAATGCCTCCTCGACCCCCTCACTTCAGTCGGACGTTGTCCACGTTTCCAGACTCAAACCGTATCAGCCTGCTAGTTCGTCGCCACTGCACCAAGCGCCTTGACGGTACTTCCGCCGCGGGGGAGTGATGTTATGGTGCGCCATCGACAGGAGCAAGCGTAGCGCTTTTCGAAGAGGACGAAGACGCCTGTGCGTTACACGCTTGCGCGAGAGGCAACTCAGTCGTCTCTTTCGGCTGCCGATTTTCTGTGGACGCTATAATATAAACCTAGATATTGCCCCGTCACAATATGTAGTTGGTACAAACCACATAAAAGACGCTGTCTGCGGATATCTGAGAGAGGTGATTTTAAGTGTTCGCTTTTTACCTGTCAGAATTTCTAACGAGTACCTGTTGTAGGTGTCACACACTAAGCTGTACAGAAATGTATGTGATGCAATTTACCTGTTCATGTGTACAAGGTTATTTACAGTGGAGGTCAAAGGCAGGACGTGCTAAATGGGTTAAAAGAATGCAAGTGGCTCCTGCCACAAAGACCTTTTTAGGGGCTTCACACTAGCACTTTGCACGTCAAGGTATCTTTGGAAGAGTGCGGTGCCTTTCAGCCTTGGGGGTCAGGTTGTCTCATTTATAATGAGCCAGGAACTATAGACCACTATGGCTGGGATCGAGGGTATTTTTGGCATGTATTGCAGAGGACAATCAAAAAGTAATTCCCGCTGGGTCCATAGGGATCAGGTTTCTCCGTATAGATAATGTGGATGGTTTGTCATTTGGCTTAATAATGTTAATAGGCCTCCACTCTTTATGGCGGGCCGCTTTGGCAGGATTTCACTGTGATTAAGATGCACGTCCCGCAAAAATGTACTTACGAGAGTTCACGACGAAGTTTGTAGAACTTCAGAAAACACAGGGACCTGGACCAGAGTGGTTGTTGAGGGTGGAACCCTGGACATCTCTCAAGTAATTTTAAAATTGGTGTCTATTCAGTAGGACTGGCACTGTTTGTTGTCGTTACCTTTACGTCATCGTTCATGTACATAGTTAATCAACACGCAATATAGCAAAAAAAGTGGTTGAATTGTATAAAGATGTCAACGCCGCAAAGACAAAGAGACCACTCAGCTAACAAGATCACATAGTACTTTTCTTCATTTATCTCATGCCATCTTTTCTTTGGAGTTCACGTTCATGTGAGACATACGAGGCTTTCGCCTTTCATATTTGTAATGTCTTGAATAGCTCTTCACAATTTCGGCCTATCTATGAACACGGGATTTCCCAGGAGTTCCTGCAAATCTCTCATTTGTGGGAATCAAATTCATGCTCCGATTGCAGGATCGAATCCCGGCTGTGGCGGCTGCATTTTCGATAGAGACAAAAATGCTGTAAGCCCGTGTGGTCAGATTTGCGTGGACGTTAAAGAACCCCAGGTGGTCAAAATTTCCGGAGTCTTCCACTACGGCGTCTCGCATAGCCATATGGTTGTTTTGGAACGGCAAACCACACACAATAATCAATCGGTTTCATGCTGAGAAACCCGTGAGAAAGTGTCTATGCCATATTTTTATCAGACCGAGAAGGGTAGCTAACAATTGTGGTATCGTCAGCCTTTACTTGGAGTTCAGCCATCAGTTAGCACGATGCGTTACGATAGTTATGCCCATCATAGATAGCAATCTTTGGCGATCGTTGGCTAGCTGTGGTCAAGCGACACTTGGCTACACCTTGCTGAATTACTATGAGACATCTGTAAAGTTCATTACATCGTTATAAATGTGGATTGCCGACACAGTAGATGCAAACATTTTAGATGCGGAAGCATCTTATACTCGCGCCTTGTAGTGCGCCCTCCGCGCCGTCCGCACCGCTCCTCGAACATTCGACAGCTGACGCGCGTGCATGCGCCGTCGCGCCGTCGCCCACCATCTGTGCCGCGCGCGCTTCTCCTTCGAGAACATTCGACAGCTGACAGCGCATGCGCCGTCGCGCCGTCGTCATCTGTGCCGCGCGCGCGCTTCTCCTTCGAGAACATTCGACAGCTGACAGTGCATGCGCCGTCGCGCTGTATATATACTCAAGGTCGGCGCTCGCTCGCTCAGTTGCCACTCGTCGGTTGGTTTGTACGGCGCGTCGACGTCCAAGGTCGTGGTGAAATGAATTCCAACGAATCCACAAACACAATGATCGACGTCCCTTCGACCAGCGCCGCCCTTTCGCATACGTGTGTACGTGTTCACTCATTTAACACCCCCTCCTACAACCACGTTAACCAATTTAGCCATCGACCCAAGTAAGTCGCAATTTAACACCCCATTTCACAACCACGTTAACCAATTTAGCCATCGACCCAAGTAAGTCGCACTTTAACACCCCGTTAACCAATTATATGCTCCGCATCCTCCTCAGTGTTCCCCCGAGGGAAGCTGTGGGCAATTTTTTTTTCGTTGGGATGACGTATGTATAAGATAAATCCTTAGTCTATTGAGGCACTGACGTGGCCTTGCGGAAGGGTACGTGGCGGCCACGGCGAATGTCCCAGTTTGATTCTAGTTCAAACTGTAAATTTTTACTCTTTCCGTCTAACTCATCAACCACGTCACCCACGCCGACACTGCATTTCCCGCAACCCTAGCTCCTTCATGCTGACGCATGAAGACCACTAAAGTCAACTACCAACGTTCCCTCCCAAGTTGGCATATATACAGCATCACCGATGGCGCGTAGCCGCAATCTGTGGGCATGCGCCACATGAAAAAAAGTTTCGTGTCGTACGCGTACGGTGCTCTTGCCATGTTAATGATATCCTTACATGTCATTCATGTTCATACGCTTATACCCTCGTGTGTGTGCAAACTTTGGAATGCACCAAGCTAACGATTTCACCGCATGAGCACCCACGCTTTGGTGGTGGGATGGATGAGAAGGTAGGACTTTGTTGTGCTAAGAGAGGCTTCAAATATAAAACAAGCTACTAATATGAATTTACTATTGTTCAAAGACTTTTAATTTTGAATTTATGCCAAATATAGCTGTTGGGTAAAATTATTTCATACATTTCACATATTTTAACAAATTACACAAAGCAACAATCTGAAGAAAAAAAGAAAGAGAGAAAAAAGAAATAAATAAAGCATGCTTGGTCAACAAATCTAGATCAATTAAAACGCTAGAGCGTTGAAAATACCTCATCTTTGTATCGTTAGCTTAATCGCCTTTTTATGTCCTAATAGTTTTCTATGAAGCGGACAACGCCTCGTGTCTGAAACAATTGAAATTACTCACTTTGCAACAAGTGCGAGAAAGAATGGTAATGGTGGCGAAAGAAAAATACAAGACGCAAAGTTGAGGTACCAAACAATGACTCAACCACTGATGTTTAATGAACAGCGACAACTCCCGTCACCCAAAAAAATAACAGTCGACGAAAAGAATAACAAGCAGACAACAAATATTCCCATCCATGTGCTTTAAATAGTGTTCAGCTCGCAAAAATAAGTGTCGACGAAAAAAATAACAAGCAGACAACAAATATTCCCATCCATGTGCTTTAAATAGTGTTCAGCTCGCAAAATCTGAGAGGGCATATTTCGCACGAAACGCGAAATGATGCCCGGTTCGTGTCATTTTCGTCGTTCAATGTGTGCGCTCAATCTCTCATTTTTCTCGCAACACAACGACTTACCGCAAATGACTCCCCGCACGGAAGCGAACGGCAGAGTGAGTTCGGCACGACAACAAAGCAGCGACGCAGCAAATACGATTCGTGCTACACCATTAGAAGTCTGTTTTTAAGCTCAGCTTTGTCCGCACTAACATCTCTGTGACAAAAAAATAGGGGGTGGGGGATGTGAGGAAATGAAAAACTGGAAGTGGTCATCGCACTTTGTTTTGTTTGCCGAGGGGTGTCGTCAAATCGGCAGCTTTGAATGCCAACAAATAGCGTGAAGTGTACATCTGTTTTTGCAGAGTCACATCGATGTGAAATTTCGACGTAAAATTGTTCTTTCACGTGTAGAACGTGGACGCGTGCGTTGACGTACTCTGCAAGTTCTGTTTCGAATTTATCATCGAGATCTGAAATACGATTTTATATCATCTGCGCATATCCAGACTTGTTTTTATAGGTTCGGTAACTTGAGAGTTTCCCACGGGTTGACCAGCAGGTGAGACGTCGGGTAACCGAATGATCCTACTCGTTCCTTCCGTGTCCCTGCTGAGCTGGAGCCCAGACGAGCAGAATCATTTCTCTGGGTACTTCTACCACGTTTCATATACAAACAGCAGCCTCCGTCAACATTCCAGATGAAAAAAAATAACAAAACTGCTTTCCTCTTCGAGTCGTCTCAGGATAAGGCACAAGGTTCACTGTAAGTTCTTGCTCTATGGCACTCCGTAAAGCAGTCTCTACAAGCTTTGTCCAGATAACGTTATGTAAAGTCTCTCAGGAGTCAACAAGGTCTGCAATGTGGTTCGCCTTGGTGAAACAGTGGCGGTGTTCTGCTGCTGACCCAGACGTCACCGGTTTCATGCCCACCGCAGTGTTCCCATTTCGATGGAGGCGAAATAGTGGGGGCCCGTGTCTTGTGTCATGTCAGTGCATGTTGAAGAACACCAGATCGCCAAAATTTCCGAAGCTCTTCACTACGGCGTCACTCATAAGCATATGGGCGTTTTGTGACGTAAAACTTCGAATAATAATAATAATAATAATAATAATAATAATAATAATAATAATAATAATAATAATAATAATAATAATATATGATATTATTATTATTATTATTATTATTATTATTATTATTATTATTATTATTATTATTATTATTATTATTATTATTATTATTATTATTATTATTATTATTATTATTATTATTATTATGTAAGTTTGCATTGTGGGCTTGTTGGGTTGACTCCAGGTTTAAAACCAGCTTTACTTTGTTTCCATTGATAACGCAGTTTTCGCAAGCTCGTGGCCAACATCACCGCCGTAACAGACACCTAGCGCTTTCGCTAAATTCAGGTGCTAGGCTTGGTTAAAGCTGACTTCTTTTAATGCTTTAGAGCACTGTGTAAAGCACGTAATAAAAGCTTTGTCATTACAAGGTAACGCACAAACTGTAGAGAGTCGAGAGGGGTTGCAATGCGGGTTTGTTGGTTAGATTCCAGTGCGGAGAGCATTCTTTTTTTTTTAACCATCGAGCACAGTTTTGGCAAAGTTGTGCCCAGGATTACCGTCGACAGTTGCTCTTAGGCTTTTCGCCTTAAAATTCAGCTATGATTTTTGAGGCTGGCTTCTTCTATCGCTTCAAAGCACTGCGCAAAGCAAGCTTTACAAGCTTTTCATAACAAGGTTTGGTAAAGCATGTAAGGAATCGGCAAGGCTTGCAATGTGAGCTTGTTGGCTCGATTCCGGTTCGATGACAAATCTTTCTTTGTAGCAATAGGAAGTTTGAGGACAACGCAGTGTTGCTAAGGTCGTGGCCAAGACTGCCACCAACACAAGTATCTAAGTCTTCCGCATTAAAATAAAAGTGTTCTGCTTTGTGATCTGGCCTTCTTTATTGCTTTGCAGCACTGCGTAAAGCACGCTTTAGAGGGTTTGTCTAACTGTTAGTTAAGCCTTCTAAAGAGGCTACAAGCGTGGCAATGTGGACTTGTTGGTGAATCAAATGAACAGCTTCGATGTACTCCGAAATGAAACGTGGACACAAACCACTCAAGGACCTCACACAGTATAAATTAGTCAATACGGGCTGAAATAGATGCAAACAAAACATGCATGCTGCTTTGTTTATTGTAAGGCATTTGTAATTTATCGTCTTTGGCTCTCATGTGGGAAAGGATATGTTAGCCAGACCACAAGGCGCGTAATTGAGTGACTGAGAAAATTCAATTTCGAATCATGCTAACAGCTGCCATGAAAGATTCTTGCACTCCACGTACATGCTTGTGGTGCTAACTTTTGTATCACAACGGTCATAATTATTCAATATAGAGAAAAGACCAATCATATGATGTTTGACGGCGAACTTATCGACGCACTTGGTGATTCGTGTGTTGGGGATGATCACGCATGGACGTGATATTCCAAACTACGCTTTCAGAAAGATTGGGGAACTAGTATGAAAAAGCAATGACATGTCATCAGTGACAATGAACCCTTGCTAGAAAAAAAAGTACCATATTTCTAGTGCAATAGAACAGGGGTAGTTAATGAGTGATTTTCAAAACAAAGTAAAAGTGGAGAAGAATAATAATGTGATTGTATTGTACTGACAATCATAGTCATGCAGTGAGCGCCCTTCGTTATTTTTAATGAACAAAAAATTGGCCCCGTATCTGAATGTTAATCTGTAAATGTCATCAAAAGGCGATAGTCTTGCGTGTGGAGAGAGTGAACGAAACATTTATTTGATGTTCTTCGCAAGAAAATTGGTGAATGGTATTTTGGAGGCGCTGCGTTAGGGTGCCTCGAGTGTGCAACGGAGGCGAACGAGTGTATCAAGTCACGTCACACGTGAGACATGAGCACCATCTGGCAGTTATCTTGGAAAATGAAGCGTGTGGGTCTGACTGCGCGCACTCGTCTCAAAGGTGATAAGGTGTAGAACGCAAGGTGGCGCGTAGGTGCCACCACCTTCTCGTCGTAGCAAAGCGTTGGAAACACTCGCCTTTTCGTGCAAGCGTTGCATGGTCAGCGCAGCGTTATAAGCGCTACGGTCCTTAAATTTACTTATGTATGCCTTTTCTAGTAAAAGGCACACATGAAGAATATATACGTGTTGTCATGGTGCCCCAGACATGCACAATAATTGATTTTTAATTGACAATCGCACAAGTATGAACGCTAGATCTTGAGCAACATCGGTATGCGCTGCGGATGGGGTAAATGCTTTCAAACAGCCGGTGCCATTAAAAGTTGACGGACGGACGGACGGACGGACGGACGGACGGACGGACGGACGGACGGACGGACGGACAGACAGACAGACAGACAGACAGACAGACAGACAGACAGACAGACAGACAGACAGACAGACAGACAGACAGACAGACAGACGGACGGACGGACGGACGGACGGACGGACGGACGGACAGACAGACAGACAGACAGACCAAAATGTTTGTGTCGAAGGTAGCCAAGAAACTCTACCATCTTTAATATCTAATAAATGGTCTTTAGTTCATACTATATCTTTCTGTTCTTTGTACGGACTCTATCTGCAATACGATCCCGGTATATGAACTGGACTATGATCATACTTAAAGTGCCCATTTATGCATTATAAACCCTCTTATGTATATAGCATGTACATAGTGTCTTCAAAAGGAATTTTCCTATTTCATTATTAATTTTTTCTTTTTTGCGTATTTTTCCTATACATTACTACCATGATGTTGGGATAGCCGGCTCTAGAATAGCCCACCTTCCCATTTTCTGCCAAATATATTGTTGCGTCTACGGGGGGTTTATTCGAAGCAGACGTAACGGTCGACTCGACGGTATACCGCAGTGAATGCGCAGCTGCGAGCTCTTGCCACCAACCGAACGTCCTCTTCTTCACCTACCACCATGTTCCCCGTTACACAGGTGCACATACCTAAATTACACATGTGGTAACATTTCCCTCCGCGCAGACGAAGCCCACTGGGAGAGTCAAACAGTCTCTCGAGGAATAAAGTGCTTCAAGCGTGCAACATGGACAAGTTCAGTTTTTGCAGACCGTCGGCCGTTTGAATGGAGACGCGCTATGCGGTAAACTAAATCACTGATACGGTCTACAACAAGATAAGGTCCCGCATAGTGCGCTAGCAGTTTCTCGCTCAAACCGCGTTTTCTAGTTGGTGTCCACAGCAACACTAGGTCGCCGCGATTGTACGCCACGTGTCGGTGTCGATGGTCAAAATGCGCCTTCGAGCGGTCTTGCGAAGCAAGAGTGCGCAAATAACCAAGGCGTCTAGCTTCTTCTGCCCGACAGATGATCTCGGATATGCAGGGATTATGGTGGTCCAAACACGGGAAGATGGTATTCAGGGTATGACGAGGTGGTCGAGCATATAGAAGAAAGAAAGGACTGTAGCCGGTAGTTTCATGCTGAGTGGTGTTGAATGCATATGTGATAAAGGGTAGAATACTGTCCCAGTCCTTGTGATCGGATGCAACATACATAGACAGCATGTTCGAGAGAGTTCTGTTCGTTCGTTTAGTTAAACCGTTCGTTTGGGGATGGTATGGCGTAGAGTGCCGAAGCCTTGAAGCACAGACACGAAGCATCTCTTCCATCACGTCTGCTGTGAATTGTCGGCCACGGTCACTGATTATGATTTTGGGAGGTCCATGTCGAAGAATTACAAAATGTAGCATGAAGGAAGACACATCGGCTGCAGTTGCCGATGGTATGGCAGCTGTCTCGCAGTACCGTGTTAAATGGTCGGTGCAAACGCCTATCCAGTGATTTCCATCAGAAGACCGGGGAAAGGGTCCAAGGGGGTCAATCCCGACTTGCTCGAATGGAGCTCTAGGGGGCGGCACCGGATGTAATCGCCCTAAAGGAGCACTTGTTGGGCGCTTATGACGTTGACACTCGTTACAGCTAGACACGTATTGTTCCGTCGTCTGGCGCCTTTTGGGCCAGTAGAATCTTTCTTGAAGACGGCAAAGAGTTTTTGCTGTGCCTAGATGACCGGATGTTGGGTCATCATGCATAGCCTGCAAGACATAAACGCGAAGACTCTTCGGAACCACCAGAAGATATCGTGAGCCGGTGTTGGTGTTGTTCTTTTTGTAAACTAGCCCGTCTCGTATGCAGAAGTGCGTAGGCGATGATTTTGGTTTGGTAGCAAGAAGCTGTTGTATGGTGCTGTCCCTTTGTTGCTCATCCTTAAAGGTCTTGTTATCGGGAAATGGTTGGTCGAGTGATGCAATGTAGGTATTGAAGGTTTCCGCGTCACACTCCATCTTTGGAAGCGGTAGTCGCGACAGACAATCTGCATCAGCATGACGTCGGCCACTTTTATAGGAAACCGTGAAGTCATATTTTTGTAGACGAAGTGCCCAGTGCGCCAGCCGACCAGATGGGTCACGCAGATTGACCAACTAGCAGAGAGAATGATGGTTTGTCACGAAGGTAAAGGGGCTTCCGTACAGGTAGGACCGCAAGCACTGCACTGCGAAGACTACTGCAAGGCATCCTTGCTCTGTGACAGTGTAGTTACGCTCGGACTTGCTGAGCGAGCGACTTGCATACGCTACGACGTGTTCTTGATTATCCAAGCGTTGAACCAGGACAGCACCTACACCAATACCGCTGGCGTCTGTGTGAATCTCAGTGGGAGCGAGAGGACTGAAGTGTTAAAGAATCGGGTGGGACGTCAAAAGAAACTTCCACTCCGAAAAAGCGGACTTACATTCCGGGGTCCAGTCAAACTGCGCACCTTTCTGAAGCAGACACGTGAGCGGGTATGCGATATTGGCAAAGCCAGGAATGAATCGGCGAAAGTATGAACAAAGCCCCAAAAAGCTGCGCAGTTCTTTCACCGAGTTTGGCTGCTTAAATGCCTCCACTGCGGCCGTCTTGGCGGGATCCGGTCGTATGCCTTCTTTGTTTACTAAGTGTCCAAGGACGAGTGTTGGGTGCTCTCCAAAACGACATTTCTTTGAGTTGAGCACCAAGCGTGCTTTGCTTAGGCAGTACAGTACGAGACCAAGGCGTGTGTTGTGCTCACAAAAGGTGCACCCGAAAATTACAACGTCGTCCAAGTAACACATACACACTTCCCACTTCAATCCACGCAGAATGTTGTCCATAAATCGCTCAACAGTTGTGGGGCGCGTTGCAGAGTCCAAACTGTATCACATTGAATTCAAATAGTCCATCTGTTGTAACAAATGCCGTTTTCTCCTTGTCTTCCTCGGGCATTGGAATCTGCCAGTCGCCTGACCTCAGATCCACAGACGAAAAGTAAGAGGCCGATGATAGACAGTCGATAGCATCATCAATCCGCGGGAGTGGGTATACGTCTTCTTTAGTGATGGCGTTGAGACCGCGGTAGTCAACACAAAATCGTAGTCAAACACACTGTTACGTCTACGAGGGGTTTATTCGAAGCAGACGTAACGGTCGACTCGACGGTATACCGCATTGAACGCGCAGCAGCGAGCTCTTGCCTTTGTTTTGTTTTGTTTTGTTTCCCTGGGAGACTGGCTCATACCCACTCAGGGGGATTGGCCAAGAAAGTGTAGTGCAGTTTTTCTGTAATCATTTTAACAATGTTTAATGAATTGGTATTATAATGAGATTAATGTAAGAATAAAAACAACATAAAAAGAGCAAACGAAAAAAAAGAATCAAGTTGAGCAATTTTGAGATTTGAGGTGTTATGATTAGCACTCAGTTGCGTTTACTTCACTCTGCCCTGGGGAGTAATAAATAATTTTTTTTGATTGAAGATCACAATGATATACGCTTGGTTGCCTGAATATAATTGCAAACGGCATTGAAAACATCCCTGTGGCAATGTCCCAAAGCTGAGGCGCCAAAGCTTAGCGCCGTTTCCGCCGTTAATCTAAGGCCTATTTTCCGAAATGGCATAACTAGTAACCTTTTTCTAAGTATCTCGTAGCGGCGACAATACAAAAAATAATGATCTAGTGATTCCATTTCTCCGCAGAATGCGCAGAGGGGTGATGTTGTCTGACCAGCTCTGTGTAGATACAGGTTTAGAGGGGGGACACGACATCGAAATTTAGTAATTAAGACTTCGAGCTTTCTGGACTTACTCCAGTGGTGTTGCCATGGAAACATGAGGTGGTTATAGTCTGTCCGTGTAATTACTTTTTCTATCGTATCAGTGGAGATTGCTGATTTTCGATATCTTATTGCCGTGATATATTCAACATCTGGCAGTATGGACAAAACTGGCCCATCAAGTGCGGCTCGTGCTAAGGAATCGGCCAATTCATTTAATCTTAATCCACAGTGTCCCGGAACCCATAGTAATCTCAGGAGTCTCAACTGCGGGGGTACTAATGTTTTGAATGTGCTTAGGATTCGAGAGTTCTCTGAAGCCGTCAGAGCTGCACAAACTGAAAGAGAATCCGTCATTATTACTGCGTTGTTTTGATTTGATGGTAGTTTTCGAAGAGCTAAAATAATCGCCAAGAGCTCCGCTTCAAAAACTGGAGTAAAATCAGGCAGTCTCACTGAAAAGGACCAGTCAAGTAAATCAGACGCAATGCCTACACCTGCCTTTTGATTATTTACGGAAGCATCTGTGGCTATTATATTTTTAGTTTTTGCATGCTCCAAGTAATCTAATAATATGTTATTTAAAAATTTGAGGGATTGTAATTTGGCGTTTTGGGGGAATATATCATCATACTCAATAATAACATGACAATTCGAGTCATTGGTCTCAATTACATTTCTAATGTTCACATTTATACTTTGTAGATTTTTTTGTACAAACATTATCTGAGGTGTGTGAAACCGTGGCCAATGAGCAAGAAAGAAGGCGTCTGGGTTTGCGATAAAAGCATATTGAGATCTTCTTGCCGGTAAGCTATAAAATTTTAAAAATGCTTGTACGGTCAAAATTCAAAATCGACAAAGTAGTGTAGGCAGGCGCGCTTCCTGGTACAGTACGTTGATAGCCACAAATCTAGGGAGTCCCAGACACATTCGCAGTGCTTCTCGCTCCAAGACAACTAGAGGTTTCGTTTTATAAGCAGGGCCACCCGAGAATAATATGCAGCCAAATTCCATGATGGGGCGCATGTACATCTTGTACAACGTTATCAAGGTGTGCCTCCGTAATCCATATTTCCGGTTACTTAGCTTGTGTAGTAAGCCTGAAGCCCGCTGTGCTTTGGTAGTTATATACTCTATGTGTGGACTCCAGTTAAGTTTGTCATTATAAATGATTCCCAAATATTTTATAGAGTCTACTTGCTGGATGGGTTCCTGTTTATATAGAATTGAAATTGAAATTGGTTCTGCAAGCGGAAATGCCATGAGCGCGCTTTTGTTGACATTTAACGATAACGAAATCGACTGCAACCAAATTTCTAACATGTTAATATATCTTTGTAATTTAAGTTGTAGTGAGTAAATATTACAGTCAGCAGCAAAGAGTGCGATGTCATCAGCATAAATGTAGACAGTAACTTCTTGATCTGTTAGAATTGTGCTCATTAAAGCATTAAATAATATTGGAGATAAGACTGCTCCTTGGGGAACTCCGCGCGTTTGTTTAAATCTAGATGATGAACATCCATCCTTGACGCAGTAGAATTCTCTTGATTTTAAGAATTCTGCCACCCACTCAATAAAATATTGTGGGAAGTTCAATCTCTCTAGCGTATTTAACAATATGAAGTGCTCCACACTGTCATACGCCTTGGCTATGTCAAGCGTTACTAAAGCAGCGTGTTGCCTTCTTTTACGCGCGAGCTGTATTCGGCTCTCTAAATCAGCATGGGCACACCAAATTGAGAAATCACTACGAAAGCCGATTTGGTTCGGTTTTATTACTAAATTGTCTGTCATCCAGATACTTACTCGGCTATGAAGGACCCTCTCTACTAGTTTGACCATGTTAGATGTTAAAGAGATTGGTCTGATATTATCGACTGTTAATCCTCCACCCGGATTTTTTAGTATAGGAATCACCTTTGCTATTCTCCAATCCTGCGGCACCCATGAGTTTTTTAAGGAGTAGTTAATAACATTGGCGACGTCTCGAGGCGATAAATTGAACAGAATTTTAATCATGGCTACTGTGATCCCATCTGGGCCAGGAGATGCACAGGGTAAATGTTTAATCACGTTGGATACTTCAGTCTGTGTCACTCCTTCAAAGTCAGACCTTGTCGTAGACTTGTGCCAGTTGTTTGGCACTACTGAAGTGAATCTGCTTTCCAGACCTTTACCTATTGCCTCTAAGGTAGTGGTCATTTCTTGTGCCGACAGATTATCCCAAGCTACATTAACTGGTGATGGCAAGATTTTCCGAGCTCTCATATATCGGAACAGTGCTTTCATATGTTTAGGCTTCGACAGGTATTCATAATGACTTTTGTCATAATCTTGTTTAGCTTGAGCTACCGTTCTTTTAAAGCCCGCAGCAATGAATTTATAATCGGCCCAGTTTTGTGGGGATTGATTATGTAAGAGCTGCTTCCAAGCTGCCTTACGTCGTCGGTGCTCTCTTGTACATTCATCATTCCACCAACGGCTATATACTCTTTTTGTGGATTCAACAGTAAATTCGGCTCTTTTGTAGGATCTTTTAATGACTGCGTTTATTTTCAGTGCTTTTTTATCATCGCTCTCTTCCGAGTGAGTAGCCAGTGCTGACTTCAGGTCATTCCTAAATTTAGTGTAATTTACAAATACTCTTACATTTGAACAAGATGGAATTATCGGACAAGAAATTTCAAAACTTATCGGTAAGTGGTCACTGTTGGTGCCACAGTCCAGCGCTTTCCAAGAAGAAGTAGTAATGTCTGAACTGACAAAACTTAAATCTAAGGCCGACCTGTAGTGAGTACGAATAAATGTGGGGGTTCTCACGTTGAGGCACGTCAGGTCATTAGCCATTGTCCACTCCCACAAGCGTTTCCCACTAAGATCAGTTCTAAAACCCCAACTCGTGTGGTGAGAATTAAAGTCTCCAACTAAAACTTTGTCTTTGCACCATGATTTTGTAGCTAGATCCAAACTTCGTGTGTTTTGAACTCCATCCGGAAAATACATATTAACTAAAGTGAAAGGAGTGCAGTTGGGCAGTGTAATGTCTACTGCCAAAATTTCGCATTCTGGCGACATATGTTTGTATGAGCATTTGACTTTCATACTAATTCTATTATTAATAAAGAGAGCTAGACCCCCACCTCTCGATGGACGGTCTAATCGAAAGGATTGGAAGTTATTTAAATGAAACAAATTATGTACAGATAGCCATGTCTCTTGTAATGCTATAATATCAGGAGCGAATTTAGAAGTCAAGTATACCAAATCCGTAGATGCAGAATGGATTGATCGGCAATTCCAATGGAGAATCTTAAGCGACCCTATGGTTTCGAAAGAGCTGCTTTCGCTATAGCTTTCTCTAGAATGCCTTCCTTCAAGAAATCCCTCTTCGAAAGGCTCTCCTTTTCTTTCAGATACTTTTTGTTCTTAGTTTGTTTCGGTGAGTTAGTTTTCTTTGACACAGGGGATCTAGATCTCTTCAGGGACCTAGGGTCCAAATCCATGTCATCGGAATCTATTGTATATGTAGCTTTGTCCTCACTTACACTCTGTATATCTACTGCAGAGGGTGCTGTAGACGGAAAATACGAGGGTGCGGTTTCAGATTCCTCATTTTGGCTGTGGACGCCTGTTGCAGAGGCTCCTGCTGGCGGATAATACGATGGCGCAGTTTCAGATTCACCGTCTGCTATTGGTCGTGAACTCTCAACATGTTGGGATACTAGGCCTGACTCTCCCGTTGTACCAAATATGCGAGTCATCTGGTTAGCCAAAATTTGAGATAGAGAATCGCAAAGGTTAGAAGTCAGTCGTTCCATGGCTTTTTCTAGAGCCTTTTCTATGGCCTCCGCTATATTCAGGGAAATCGACCCATTTATTTCCGAGAGATGTCGTGCTGCAACACTGGCATACCCCTGAGTTCTAGTCTGTATTTCCGCTAGGGCTTCTCGTCGAGAACAGCGCCTACGCCCTATAATTTCAAGAATTTGCATTTCTCGAGCCTTTGCTGAACAATCAGGATTATCTGCACAGTGTTGCTCGTTGCAGAGACAACATTTCTCTTCTTTAGCTTTGCAGTAATTTGTTTCGTGGTTGTCACCACACACTCGGCATCTGAGTTCTGACCTGCATCCTTTAATAGTGTGACCGTATCGCCAGCACTTCGTACACTGGAGTGGTCGCGGTGATAGCGGTTCCACTCTGTATATTAGTGGCCATGCCTTGATTTCGCTTGGGAGATTCGCTCCAGCAAAGGTTACAATTACCGACTCAGTCGGCGTCTTCTGCTTCTCTACTAGTCGTGCACACCTATAAACGGAAATAGCACCAGTCACGGCAAACATCTCTAATACCTCAGACGGACTCAAGTTAACATCGACACCGCGAACAATACCTTTCACACATGCCAGATGCGGGGGAATAAAGGCGCTTACCGGATTGGTCGCGAAACTCGAGCACTTCAATAGGTCTTGGACACAGAGCTGATCAGATGAAAAACATAGAATACCACCTCTGCCGAACTGGCGGACCTCTGTGATGCTGTGGAAGTGAGACGTCGCAGCTCTAAGCTCCGCCTGAATCACTTTCGGATTCTTCATCCTAATGAAGCCGTCATTGCTAGGGACGAGGGCCACAGGAACTGCGGGAATGCCGTTGCGTAGAAACTGATCCACTGGTATTTCCTGTGGCGGAAGTGAAGCAGACCAGAGGCAAGCCCCTGGTCCAGGTGAAGAAAACTGCATCTAAGTGAACTTTCTGGCGCTAAAAGCGCTTACGTAGCTGTAAAAGCACTATAGGAACACCTAATAAAGACAAAGAAACCACAGCCACTACACAAACTTAAGCCAAAAACCCTAGAGCAAGCACGACCAGCTACTTGCGTGTTCGAGCGTGTTCGAGCTCTTGCCACCAACCGAACGTCCTCTTCTTCTGCCACCACCATGTTCCCCGCTACACACGCGCACATACCTAAATTACACATGTGGTAACAATATATAAAAAAGACATTCCTCAATCAACTTTGATTGAAAGTTGTGATGTTAAGGAAACAGGAGCTTTATGTGTAACTAGCAACGACGCTAATAAAACATTCCAATGAATGTCGCGTAGAAACTACGGCAAGATAAGAACCAATAGTCAACTCATTACAATATAAAGTACACAGTTGTACTCCAGTAGTCATATATATCTTTTCGAGGCCCATCGCTCTAACATTTTACTGTGAATGTGCAAAATGAGACTTAAGAACATCAGTAAGTGGGCATCAAATGTATTATGAGATAAAGAAAGTGACAGGGTTTCACACGGTTGTTTGATTACGTACCACACGAGTGTCAGGTTGTTCGCACAGCGTCGAAGGAAAAGAATAGTAGCTCACATGCCGAGAATAATTTCGATTCGTTTTGGACATATCTAGAGAAAACAAAAAAAGTGTTAGATTGGAAACTGAAAGCATTCTCATGTTCCAGCAAGCACTATTCTAATCAATCAATGTAGCCGTTGCGGAGGTAGAGAGACAGACGGAGAGAGAGAGGAAATACAAGCGCTGCCACCCACCCAAATACCAGCAATGCCTACTGCTGTAGGTGGGTGTATTATTGTATGAAGGAGAAAGGCTTGCAGTAATCAAGAAAAGAAACAGAATGGCTCTGCAATCGGCAAGTACTGATGGCAAGTGTAAGAAAAAGAAAGGAACGAGAAAATCATCAAAGAAAAGCGATGGCACATGCTTCTACCATGCCGGTTGCAGAGCCGTGCTTCCTTCGAAGATCTGCCAGTGCTTGTGTACAAGGGCTTCGTATAGCCACGCGAGGCAAACACGGGCGATGGGCTATCGACGCCCGCGAGCCACTTGTGCAAACAACTGGCCTTGTTGCGCACCTAGAATCGTAAGCAGCACTCGCGAAGGCCCTCACTTCCCGGAGAAAAGGAGCCGAAACGACGCTTTTTCTGGCTTCGGCGGTGTTGTTCGGCGCTCTGTTTACATCCCTCTCCGTTGATGTTTTTTTTGGGGGTACGACGAGAGCTACTGGTGCTGGTTGGCGCGCACACGGAAGCTGGTATTGTTGATGGCGTCGCTGGATAACTACGATACGTGTTTTTTTTTGCCAGCACATGAAGTGACGTATTCGGTTATATTGGCAAGAAAATATCAGCGATGAAGAATGAGCCGTGCATAGGTCTGTCGAGAATTTTGATGACTCACAACTTACGCTGTGAAGCAACTGGACGGAAAGCAAAACGGAATATATTATAACCGGGCAGAAATTTATCATTTTGCGAACATTTCAGCCTTATCCGTCAGGTTTTTACAAAACTGAAGTATGTATATATTTTTTTTCCTATGTTAGTGTCTGCTTTTTCATTTATTTACTGCTTGTCAAAATAAACAATATAGATATCTGCGTGAAATTAGCTTGGAATCAGTTTTAGACATCTGCTCATCTGAATTAAAACTTGTAGGCAAATGTATTTTGCCACTCCAAATATTTAACAACATTATTCGTAACTTATTATCAGGAAAATTTCATATTTTACCAGATAAGAATTTCCTATATGAACATTGGTATACATCGTAATGTTGATGTGAGAAACTTAGCTACGTTGCCGGATTTGCAATATCTTGATAGGCTTATTTTAGATTAAACAGCAGCTCGCCAGTACGCTCTTCTATGTGTTGATGAGCCTCGCGCCTCGTGTTTCACTCTATAAATCATTTTAATGCATATTACTAGAATACAACTTTATATAAGCCTGTATTTAAAACGACGCAACCGCACAACATACTCTGTTTAAAAACCGTCCACTGGAGGTGATTTCGAGACAAGAACTCCTCAAGGCCAGCTTGTTTTAGAACGGGCTGCCGATGACACCTTCAGCAAATTCAAGGCGTTTAATTAAACATTCTAGCCGGGAGACAAATTACTTTGTGAGGCGTGCAATGGCTTGCTTGGCAGTACCAGTGAATCTGCAACTCACAACTTTTAGATTACCGGCACGCAAAATTTGCATTGGGATTGAGCTCGAAATTCAATAATGAGCTTCGAGCGAAAAACACGTGATACTTTGTTTTAGAGAAATTGTATTCTTCGATTTAGTGTAAGCTGCCAGGCTGCTGCTCCAATCCTTCTGTGTGTGTGTGTGTGTGTGTGTGTGTGTGTGTGTGTGTGTGTGTTTGTGTGTTTGTGTGTTTGTGTGTGTGTGTGTGTGTGTGTGTGTGTGTGTGTGTGTGTGTGTGTGTGTGTGTGTGTGTGTGTGTGTGTGTGTGTGTGTGTGTGTGTGTGTGTGTGTGTGTGTGTGTGTGTGTGTGTGTGTGTGTGTGTGTGTGTGTGTGTGTGTGTGTGTGTGTGTTACGTTCTGACACTTTGCGACTGAACTCGACCCGGCCGCATCAATGGAAATTGGGAAAATCGCTGACCCGAAGGTCACGGGTTTGGCTCCAGCCGTGGTGCTCACATTTTGGTGTAGGAGAAACGGTAGAAGCCCGTGTACTGGGTGATGTCAGTGCACGTCAAGGAAAACCAGATGGTCAAAACTTCCGAAGCACTCCACTATGTCGTGTCTCAACCATATTATGGTGTTAAATGTTAAATCACAGCTATTATTATTATTATTATTATTATTATTATTATTATTATTATTATTATTATTATTATTATTATTATTATTATTATTATTATTATTATTATCGTATTATTATTATTATTGTTGTTGTTGTTGTTGTTGTTGTTGTGTCTGAACTGGACACTCACTGTAAAAGGTAAGAGGTCCATGGCGAGTACGGCGGGTTTCTTTACGGTATCTGGCTCCCCACCATCGTCCGTGTAGCTGATGCTCTCAGTGAGGAGACGCGTTCGTAGAGACAAAACGAAGGTTTATTTGCGTGACGAGAAAGATGATGGAACTGTATAGTGAATCAGCGATTGTGTACAAAAAGTATTTGGCATGTATAGCCCTTCGATTCCTTACACGACAGTCCGAAGAAGAGGTGACCACTGTTGCCACGAACCAGGTGACGTAAAGTCTCAGTGATCCACCCACCAGAAAGGGTGCAGACATTGGACAACTCGACTGATAAAAAACACGGGCGAAAATGTCCAATGGGTAACATGAGCGCACCACACAATAACGCACCCGGCCCACGCCTTGATGACTGCGCAGCGTGAGGGGGTAGAGTCCGGTGGAGAAAGAAAGTCGAGTTCCTCTGGGGAGAAGATGGCCTCTGACACGAACGTCAGCAGTGGTCCATGGCTTCTTTCTGCTACAGTGTACCAGAAGTTTCTCGAACATGGCAGTCCAAATGCTAGATTCCTGAGAACTGCTATTGTGACGTCTTCCCATGATTCCGAACTGTTGATTATTTGTAACGACCTCGCGTGGGTGACAATGAATGTGTGGAGAGGTTGACTACATGACAACTGCAACAGTAGCGCCGTCTCACGCTGTTCGACTCCACTCAACGAAGGGTTGTTCGCAAAGCTTCCGTCGAGTTCCTCATAACCCGGCCACAGCAAAGTGCCTGGCCCACCTGCAGGACAGCGTCGTGTCTTTCGCTTCTGACCAGGTGCTGATATCGGGGTAAAAGGCTTCTCGCAGACCAGCTCACACACAATGACGTCTGCTAAAACAATAGCGAAAATTGGGCTAGTTGGTGGTTCATTCTTGGGATGTAGAAACAGCGCAAAAAATATAAACAATGTCAGAGGAAGACACCGCGGTGTCGTCTCTTCCTCTGTCTTTGTCTATATTTTTTACGCTGTTTCTACATCCCAAGACATCTGCTAAGACGAACACCGGGTTAAACATAACAGCATTCAGTAAGTTCAACCAACAGTTTCTACCTATTGAAAATTACAGACCCGTGCAATACAGCACCACTACACGTATATGCCAAGGAAATGCCTGAAAAATTTCTTAAGAAAGAAATGACGAGCTTTTACATTCCACCGCATTTAAAAAAGTAAGGCCCGAAATAAAATCACACGCCTGATATTATGGTACGCGCGCTTCTTCTTCTGCGATAGATGGCGCACAGCAGCAAGTTGGGTTTACATTCTCTGCGCTCACACTTCCGGAATTTTCTATGTCTCATGCGGACTTTTCTTTACTTCGACAAGAGCGGCTTATCGAAGAAGGTGAGTGTAAAGCAAAGGATGGCTCCGTGCGTGCGAAGGCATCCCAGCGTTCGTTTCTCTGAGTGCGGCATCGAGAACGTGGGAAGTGTGATTCGCTTTGTGGCGGCGAACTGTTGCTGCCGAGTTACAATCTGCCGGAACGTGCACTCCAGTCGGGGTACCTTTGAATGGGCAACGTGACGAAGAACCATGTGGAAACAGGAAAAGAAACAGCCTTACCCAGAGGCTCCATTACACGCCCGTGCACTTTCCATCAATGGCGTGATGGAAAACCGTCGCGCGCGTGGCGTCCCATTTTTAGTTTTATTATCCGCATTTTCTTTTTTGTTTTCTCTAAGCGAGCGTTGTGTGCCACCTGCATATTCGAAACGACCAGGAGAGTTGAAGAACATTTTTTCACCGCAAATGCATTGGAATGTATTGCCGTTTTCGAAGAGCATGGTTATCGACGAGTTTTCGGGCATCGGTGGCTTGGGGCACATTTGCGTGGTAAACGAGTCGCTTATTTTCGTTTTTTTCCTTTCGTTGTGGTTAAAAGGTTTTGTTGTAGTTAAAATATTTTATATTGGGCTTCAATAAACGTTCGCAATTTGCGGTGAATTCACAGACAGTCGCAAATGATTTCGTACCTCCCTAAAACTCATGTACCTAAACCCTAACACTTATTCAATAATTGTAGATGAAAGAAAGCCAAAAATCTCGTTATTTTTCCATTTCTCTTCCTTGTTCTTTTAAGTTGATTGCATCAATCGAGTGGGAGGCCAACATCTGAAACGCTGCCATCGACAGTTCTCCAACCTTATCTGCCGCCAATGTTTACTGTGTATGGAGTGGAGAATAAATATTTGGCTGCCCATGACAATTTTCTCCGACAGTTGTGACGCTTTGGTGTTGTATTTTAAACTTCGCCCTCTGCCATTATTGTACCGTAACAACTGTTTATAGCAAAGCCTAACCGTTCGTTGCTAGTAGTGGGGTTATGATTTCATATTGAACTAATTATTTTATTGTTACTTATATGCTTTCTTACTGCCACTCCGATATTCATGTGCCAACGCGTATTTTGCGGCATTGGTTTTGAGTGATTACTGTTCGCATGCCTTATTTAATGGAACTACATGCACGTCCGCACCGATAATAGAGTGGTTACACACTCTAAGCTAAAAAGGGCTTAAATGCAGCATGACATTGGTTTTTCAGAAGACTAAATAGACTGCCACAGGTTTTGAGTCAATTTTTCATTAACTTCGGAAGCAACAACAACGGCTCAGCTGTTACCTCTTAGCCCTTTTTCACATGATTCGAATGTTGGTCTACGTATAGAATGCTCAAGCGGGAACAACAGTTGAACCGTATAGACGAATGCAACAAAAAGGCAACCCTTCATTTGTCGGGCATATATAGAAAATGCGGTATAAGAAAAAGCGGATATATAATAATGCAAAGTGCTCGGGCAGTTCTTCTTGTCGGCTCAAATATAAAACCTGCATTAAAGAATATTGCGCTGCTTTAAGTAAGGCTAAGGCAAAGTATTATTCTATTGATCTACCCACACTACTGATAAACAACCCAGCTAAATTTTTGAAAGTCATCAATCCCACCAGCGAAAACCAGGACATCTTATTACACGATAGCAACAACGACCCCCTTTCAGCTAGCCAATGCCCAACAGCACTTAATTCCCTTTTCACTTCTGTCTTCACGATAGAGAACAGTACAGGCATACCCTAGGTAGCCAAGCTTAACTACCAATTCATGGAAGCAATATACAATGAGCGAGACGGCATAGTTATGGCCATAAACAATCTCAAGTTATCTTCGTCATGCGGTGTAGATGGAATCAATTCTAAGGTGCTAAAAATACAGTAATGCTCTCAAGCAAAATTCTACTTTATATATTTCGGCAGTCTTTAGAAACTACCATAATATCGTCTAACTGGAACATGGCAAAAATAATACCAATATTTAAAAATGGAAATAAAACCTCATGTGAAAAAAAACGTCCTATTTCGCTCACATGCATTTGTTGTAAAATGCTAGAACACATCATCGCTTCGCATATTTACAGACATATGGAATCCAATAATTTCTTTTTCAAAAATCAACACGATTTCCGAAAGGGTTTTTTATGTGAGACTAAGCTGTTCGAACTAACCACAGATCTTCGTGCAAATAAGGACAATAATTATCATACTGACTGCGTATTCCTGGACCATTCGAAGGCTTTTGACCGGGTTGCACACTGTCGCCTGATATCGAAACTATCCACCTTGAAGTTAAATTCCTGTACCCCATTATGGCTTTGCAATTTTTCTATCTAATCAGCAGCAGTACACAACAGTCAACAATTTTTCTTCTTCTCTAACTGGTGTTTCTTCAGGTGTACCACAAGGCAGCGTACTCGCACCATTACTTTTCCTCATATTCACAAATGATCTTCCGCAACATGTCTCTTCTTGCATCAGGGTATTCGCCGACGACTGCATTACTTATCGTCAAATCAAAAACTTTAATGATCACCTGTCGCTCCAAAATGACCTCGATGTAATAATGGTTGGTGTGGTACAAGGCTCATGACTCTAAATGTCTCAAAATGCAAAGTAATACCATTCACACGTAAATATAGCAGATCCAAATTTTCATACAGCATTAACCAATTCATAATCTCGATTGTAACGCAGTATTGGTACTTAGGCATTTTACTTACACCTACTCTATCGTGATTCGATCACATCAAAGCCATCTCAGCCAGCGCCTCCAAGTCACTTGATTTCTTAAGACGTAATTTGAAAGCTGCACCTTCAAGCATTCGCAAATTATCATATTTAACTCTGGTTCGCCCACAACTAGAATATGCCTGTTCGATCTGATCTCCTCATCCAAAATACTTAATTGACACATTGGAAAAAATTGAGAATAGGGAAAACCGCTTCATCACCAATAACAACAGCCCCCCTTCCAGCATATCGTATATAAAACAACTTTCACTTCCACTATTGAACAATCGTCATGATTTTGCCTTGATTTCATTCTTTCTTAAAATCACCCCCCTCCTCCCGAATCACCGTTACTGGTCTGCACAAACCATATCTCACCTCACGTAGATTACACAATCACCTCAGCTATTCCCGTATATACGGCTCTACAAACGCGTTCAACAAGTCGGCACTCCCACGTGCCATTATTCTCTGGAACAGTTTGCCTGATTACATTGCTGCCGAGACAAATCATGAAGTATTCTGTCTTATGTTATCGATCCACTTCCCAAACTTCATTGAGTAGATGCCTTGCCGGAGCGCAAGGATGAATTTTGGGAACGTTTTCACCTTGCATCTTCATCAAAGCAAATCTCTCGTATACTACGTCAGATCAGCTATTTCTGATTGGCCATTATCCCGCCTATCGCCTTTTTTTTTCCTCGCGCAGTAAATTCATTTCGCAGTATTGCGTCTATGAAATGTATCGTTCTTTTTTTATCTTCATCGCGCATGGTATTGCTTTTTATTTTCTAAAACATGCATTCGTTTTAAGATGGTTGCAGCTGTGACATGTAATTGCTCCGTTCTTGTGCTCAGTAAACGCACACTTTCACTTACTGTTTGCATGCGTGCGTCCTCTTTACATGTATATACTTGTTTTTAATGCTTTCTGTTTATTATATTGCAATTGTATCTTTCCTCATGAATTTTCGCCAACTCCATATGTATATGTACATGTATCTAGTGTATCGCCCCTTTTACTCAATGCGCCCACCTCGGGTACCTGTAAGGTACCTTGAAATAAATAAATAAATAAATATTTCATGACAATTCCAAATTATTCTTCCTACTTAATCAGCATTAAAGAGCTCAGTATGAGGAACAACACACACACACACACACACACTACTATTATGAAGTAAAACACCGCAAACACCTACACAGCCCACGCTACACTGCAGAAAACTAACCATCTGATATATATAGAGGTGCAGTATGTTGAACTACAAGTAGTGCTGGTAGAAGGCTTCTTTCTGCTCGACATCATAAAAGTTAAGCATTGACAGCGTAGTTCATTAAACTTACGTGGGCGCATTTGTAACACCGAAGCTTGCCGATCCTTTAATATAAATCCGCCTAATCTTCAACCTCCCTTCAGTGAAGGAATACGCATTATCAGCTGGCACTCGATCGTGTCAGCTAAACCAGAGTTCGCAATGCTGGTGCACGAGTCCGCAAACACAAACATAGCAGTGGCGCTTACGCAATCAGGCTAGTAAGCAGTCAGGCGCCTAGCCGATTCTGCCGTGCCGGCTTCTTGTAGACAACGTCATTAGGCTTACGAGGAGCACGGCTCAACGACCACTGGCGATCACAACACGTGGCTCCTGTGGAAATTTCGTCGTCGTCAACTTCGATACAAGCGCCCCTTAGGAGCATTAAATAAGAGGTAAGATCATTTGACTAAATACAAAAAAATCACAGCATATTTACGGAGTGAATGATAATGAGTGGGGCGAAACGTCCATCAGCCCGTCCGTGCTTCCGTCCGTCCGCGCGACCATCCGCGCGTCCACCCATGCGTCCGCCCGTGAATCCGTCCATCCATTTGTCCACCCATCCGTTCGTGCGTCCATCCGTCCCTACGTCTACGCATCCGTCCATTTGTTTATCCGTTTTCTTTTCTGTTTGTCCGTCCATCTGTGCGTCAATCTAGTGAAAACTCCAAGTACCGTCATCTCGCATCACCTGTGACACATGCCCACTCCACACGTCAATCCGTCCGTTCATACATGTGTCCGTCCATCTAGTGAGCACTCCAAGTACCACCATCTTCCACCTTACATCCCCTGTGGCACATACCTGCTCTAGAGCGGGTATGTGCCACCAGTGGCTACGTACAACAACATCGGTGGATGTGCAGACCCACGCCTTAAGGAGCTTCGCCCCTAAAAGAAAAACATAGTACGAATACACGAGCAATACTTTTGCAGGATCCAATAACAGGGGCACAGAATATGTATGTATTTGGACAAATATAAAAACATGTGCGCACAAAACTTACACATGCAAAAGTACGAAATGCAGGAACAGTGGTATAGCTAGGTGAGCCATTAGTAGCTGTGTGAATGCGCACAATTGACGCGCTAAGACGATGGCTTCCGGTAATTTATTCTATTCCTTGTTGGAAACGGGAAGAAATGACTTCATTGCAATGGTTGTACCAAATGACCACATTATTATTATTATTATTATTATTATTATTATTATATTATTATTATTATTATTATTATTATTATTATTATTATTAGTATTATTATTATTATTATTATTATATTATTATTATTATTATTATTATTATTATTATTATTATTATTATTATTATTATTATTATTAATAGCAAGAACTAAAAAGGAATAGTAAATATAAAGCACTAACACTACATTCTGCACCATTCGTAAAGCTTGCCTTACAATGTTATGTATACGAAAATTCATCCTTCCTATTGCAATCCTTCGGCACTCTTATAAATGCAGTGCCGAAGGGGTGGCGATTGATACATATTATTCTGTTCGTAGAGTCACTGTGTAGCCTAGAGCTAGGGCATAATCTGCGCTGGCTCAACACACGGACAACCGGTGTGGATCTGCGGCGAAGAGATCTCGTAAGTTGGTCCCAACATCGCCGCCACCCCTAGTGTTCTTTCGCGAGGTTTTAGGGATCTGCTCTAGTGCTCTCATCGACGTAGAAGCCCACATCGATTTTCCGTCATTCGGTGTATTCTGGTAGTCTCTGATATCGGGTCGCTAAGGGATCTTCTCCTCAGGCGCTTAGCTTCGCCTCGGCCCCTAGAATTCGCAATGATTGACATATACCGCCTACACTATCCGATCATTCGTTCCTCTCCGCTGCGGTGGTTCAGTAAAGGGCAACCATCTTCATAAGCGTCCTGCTGCTTACTTATTTTGCGGAGGCATTGCTGCTCGTTTCTCATTTCTTTGTTCCACACTCATTTCTTCTTTTCTCTTACAGGAACACACTTTCCTGGTCTGTGAGTACATTTTTATCTATCTATCTATCTATCTATCTATCTATCTATCTATCTATCTATCTATCTATCTATCTATCTATCTATATATCTATCTATCTATCTATTTGTTCATAGGTGCGTTTTTTCATTCGTCTTTGTTCTGTGGGTGCATGCGTGTGCGTACGTCTTTTATAGCCGTCGTGCCGTCGTACATTTTTAGTGATCGCAGCACTAAGGAAAAAAAACGATGGAGGTAGGGGCAGCACAATGCGCAGCACATCTGAAAACCAGCCAGGTGCCCAACATGCCATCATCATATCATGCTGTGAAGCGTCGCTTCATATAGCGTGTAATTTAAGCCAAGTGGTAAGAGGGCACAGAAACTAGTAATTAGAGGCCGTAAGCAATGTGTGAGGGGCAATAATAGCATAGCGGGTATGGGTGTGGTTTTTCCGGTGGTTGATCTTTTTTATTCGTTTGAAACAATGCCGTGGCTTGCGGAGAGTGTTAGCAGATTGGCCGGTCGTAAGAGCTAGACAGAAAAGTTTCGACTCTGCTGGGACACGTGGCCATTGCATAATAATTCACAAACAGTGGACAACGCGTTGTGTTCAGATAGTTTTGCGAAGCCGTCTGCAGTAAGCGCTCTTTTGGAGACGATGGGACGTTCATCGCTACTTTTGAGCCTGCCCACGTTTCCTACCCATAATGTCAACGTTGATCATCAGGACCTAATTACAAAACTTAAAAGATGCCAAACGGTGATATTATTCTTTCCATGTCTGCTGTTTGAAAGGAAATAATGCTGCTTTCACTCCTACGTAGGTCCTTCCTTAAGCAGTTGAAGCTAGGTAATTCAGACTTTGTCCAAATTAACCGGATGCCCAATCATTGAAAGTATCAAGACAACAAGCAGTTCACTCTGACGTTGGAAATCGGCCCTAGGCAATTTGTTGCACCATCCTAGACCGTACGTAGGTTTCTTTACAACCACCTGCAGTCGTATAATTGGCCGCGTAGCTGCGCGCTGAGCTGTAAATGTGGTTTACAATAGTCTTCTGTCGGCCGTGCTACACGAGTCCTCATATCATCCGTGGCCACTTGTAATGATGTTCTCCTACCATTTCTTTCCTGTTGGGCATCAGCACCATATCATCCGCAGAGGGCTTTTTCGTGCATATTTTCGCACGTTCAGCGCACCGTAAGAAACGCTAGCTTCTTTGTACTTACATGTCCATCTTTTTTTAGTAAAACAACACACCGCCTAACACTTGCGTATTGATGTTGCGCCTTGAATATGCGTAATATTTGCTTTTTATCGACAATTTTCACAAGTATGAACGCAGCCAACAATCCAAGATGGCTAAGCATTCAGCAAGGGCTTAATGCTTGGCCGGGTAGCTGAATCGTGTGACAGACAGACAGACCGGCAGGCAGGCAGACGGATTGACAGACGGACGGCGGATGGATGGATGAATTGACTCAGGTTGTGGCCAAATGGGAGTGAATCAACAAAAGTGTGCAGATAAATAATTCATATCGTTGCCTGGACCAGAGAACACGTCTTCATTCAATTTACCGAATTAACTAATGTCGAGTTCACGAGCTTTTACAGCAGTAAAAAAACACGCGAGACAAAGCAAAGAACAACCAAGCTGGAAAGAGCATCCAAGAAGCATCGAATTAGAACTGGCACTGGTTCCTTGTCAAGCAAGTACATCAGGCAATATGTGCAGCAAGTCGTAAGAGCAAAGTGTGCACTAAAGTGATGTGAGGGCTGAATAGTACAAAAAACCAAAAGCAGGCCACTTTACGAAATAGGAACACTGTACCATTATGCCCGTTTTATGGTGGTTGGTTCATGCTTGCGAAAGCGCTGTGTCCTGTCGTCTTTTCTGTGTCCTTTTGTTTCTCCAAGTAGTCATTAAATTACTTCACTGTTATAGTTCTTTGCCTCATGAATTGGCTGCCCCAGAAAATTCAACAGCGGAGCTGTGTAATGTGGCCGTTAGTCCGTGAGCAGCGAACAGAAAATTATCACCACCTTATACCAGCACGCCCTCTTCTCATACTCTGTTTCATCCTCGTCATCTTTTACTTCGTTCCCGAAACACGTGCGCCAATTTCTGTGGTGTGGGACGCAATAATGCTGTTTGGCGAGACAGCCAGTAGAAGGAGAGAGAGAAAGAGAGAAAAAAAGAGGAATAACGAAAGATAAGAAAAATTCTCGGCGAAAGAAATTTTTGGGGGAAGTGATCTTGAAGTCGCGTACCCACAATCCAAAACCGGGCGTCTTGACAACTCGGCTTTCAAAGCACACTAGAGGAGCACAGGATAGCCTTGTATAGTACAACGTAGAAATAAGGTGGAAAGGGGGAGTGAAGGTGCGGAGGACAGATGTGATGGTGAGCAGGAGGAAAATAGAGGAACGTAGACAGTATAGAATCACGCAGAAAGAGAGAAAAAAAAGGAAAGCGATAGAATGAAAGGCAGAAAAGAAAGAAAGGGGAATGTAAGGATAGAGAGACAAAGAGGAATACAAAGAAGAAGAGAGACAAAGACAGAGAGAGAGAAAATATTGAATACATCTAACATACAGTCACGCCAAGTATAGGGAACGTCATTGGTATTAATTTTAACGTAAATGTGAAAAAATAAATGTGGACGAAAAGATAAATTGCAATGGGCAAGAACCAGATCTTGGACCTTGAAGTAATGGGTCTTATATTCTACGACGTTGCCTGACATGATTGTCTGTTAGAACTCATCATTATTGCGTCTTAACAATAAAAAAAACAAGCCCTTAAATGTATGCTCGTTTTCGTTATACCTAGAGAGCGAATAAATAAAAATAAACAGGGTAAAATATACGTACAAACAAATCAGAAAGAAAAAAGAAAAAGAAAGACAACAGGAAAATAATTGTGAAAGTTAACAAAACAGCCAAAGTAATTACTACCTAGATGCCCGCAAGCTCCACTCTCTCTAGCAATGTTCCCCGAATGCAAGCAGCGCTTTTTTTTTTCTTAAACAAGAAAGCACGAGTGAAATTAGAAGATTTTTCACAGAAGCACTTCCTTGCTTCTCTCGTTCCAATGAGTGCGCTGAAACTTATACAGTGGTGAATAACGTGAAGCAGCGCTAAAAAAAACTGGGATAACGAAGGATCACGTGTAAAAGGGCTATAACAGGACTGTTCCTTCGTTATCCCAGTTTTTTCGCTCTGGTTCAAAATATTCGCAATTTATACCAATAACCCTAAGCCTATGGGGCTTAGCTACACGGGTAACAGTGGGTGAAAGGGACTGCTGTATTTTTTTTACTTTCTTTGAACGCACCAGCTTACATATTGACATTGCGCACCGCTCACGTGATCACGCAGCGACGTGCCGCGTAGCTGCCACGTCACTGCAGCCTGGCGGCATCCGCGCTAAATATGTGCCTCACGATGGTCAGAACAGCCAATGGGCGTGCTCTTGGTTATCTCGCGCGGTTTTTTTTGAGGAGGTGTATATCACGTCAATAATTGAGAGAAGGGCGAGAAATTTTTAACTAATTTTGAACTTTAATTGTAGAGGTGGCCGTATTTTCAATGGAGGTGAAAATGCTCCTGGTCCATGTGTTTAGATATAGGTGCCCGTTAAACAACCACAGGTCGAAACTTCCGGAGCTCCTAGTACGGCATTTCTCGTAATCACACTGTGATTTTGAGCTGTGAAACCCCGTCAATTATTATTGAACTTTAATTTATGTTCCCTGTCTCACGCGGCGCGGTAATATTTGGCTCACATGTTTGCAAGAACCTTGAATAGAAATTACGAGCATTCTTTCACAATGTTAAAAACGTGTTACAGCGCCCTTTTAAGGAGACCATGGATGAGCGCCAACTAGCCTGTCACCACATTGTGTTATGGCGGGTATGGCGAAATTCCACAGAGATAATACAAAGTACCACGGAGGAACGAAGAAAGTCAGGTTATCTAGTCTCCGAACAAGTAGTGAGTAGTTTCTAGCTCTGCGATCTCCTCAAGGGATCTAACTTTAAGCAAAAAAATCCAGAAAGTTTGTTGCGCACCAAAAAAATAATGTAACACTACGTTGGCCCACTTGAACGCTTCCCACACTTTGCTTTCGTTACTTCGCAACCACAAAGCCTAAGTCGAAGATTGTGAGTGAGCACGATCGGTTAGAAGAAAAAGTAAAGACCTCATCCCGACTTTTACGCACAAAGGACGTATATTTACATACTTTTATTTACCAGACTTGGTATTCATTTTTTGGCATTTCAAGACACTTTTGTTGTGGCAGAGTGAGAGGCCCTTGTGTGAGACTTTGCACTACAAAGTACAATATGCGCATACGTCAGCAGTTGGCGAACCACTGTGGATGCCAGAGTTCATATAGGAACACTTTTGTTTTATCAGCGGCGCATTGCAAAGGAAGGCAATGACTTTCGTAAACAGCCAGCTTGGCCGCTCTTCTTATTCACATCGGTTCCATGCAAACATGGCATGGAAGTTCACCGAAATCCCTCCGTCTTAGACAGAAAATAGTCATGCAAAGTCACACAAAAATGAGAAAACGTTGCTCCTCATTCCACTGAAACTGCCCCCAGAGCAGGAATGGCTACCGCTGTAGCAGAAAAGCAGCCGTCATTTTTAAGTCCTTTTCGCATCTTGTTCTACTTTTGGCTGTTTTCGATATTCGTGTTTGTATTTGCAGCTACAGGGCCGAAAAGAAAATTTTAAGTACCCGTCAGTGAAAGGCCTTGTAATTTTTTTTTAGATTTGACGAAGACTCTCTTCCTTACTGTGATCGTGCTAACTACGACCGGAAGGCACTATATTGAGCAACAATGTGGCACAGGCCTGAAGCTTGGTGGAGAGGAGGTGCCCTGTTCTCCCTACCCGCCTCTGCACATTTGGTTGGAGGGGTTGATCTCTCAAAATAAATTATGATAATACTGGCAGGTTTTTTAAGGTCTTCAGAAGGTGCTCCTTCCTCACCCCCCTCCCCCTTCCGAAAACAATATCTGGCTACAGGCCTGATTGAGCAGTTGTCAAGGTTTTTTCGACGGAGGCTTATCGTACGTCTTTCTTTCCAAGTGCAGCAAGGTCCTCAGAGAAGCAACATGGCCATTATATTGGCCACGTTGGAACCAGGGACGCCTTGTATGAAAGAATATATGCTTCATTATCACAGTTTTTTTTGTGTGTACCTAAGAGCGTCACTTCTGCTACGTGGATCTCGTGAAGACTATTCCACGTGATCCCTGCTTTGACATTACTGGATATTTCGCTAACCGTTCGAATTGTGTACTGATGCTTCTCACTGCAGCTTGCTTCTCATTCACACTCCTTCACTCGCTTCACAAAAGCAGGCTGGAAGACATTTCGAGTAACCTATTCTCCTTTTTAATAATACGTTGTCATCTGCTAGAAGAAACAATATTGAGAAGGTGGCCGATACAGTCCTCGGTTGTATACGACGTAGTACACTTTGCTGTTGTTGCAACAATAAGGCGTGAGCAACACGTCACCTGGGAACTAGAGTTCAGGGCACAGCTTGTGACCCTTGAATAGAACCGTAGCGAGTCGCAATAGCTTTGAGAGTAGGCTACTGTAATAAAGCAGTCTTTATTTCAATGTTGTCTATGTCTGCCATCTTTTAGAGAAAGACAAAAAAACTGCAGTTCCTCATTTTATTTCTCGTCTTCAAGGGGGGTTAATTTCTGTTACCTTTTACTTCTTTTATCTGTATTCCGGAGCGCAAGGTAGTCAGGCGGCATGACAACTGACTGACTTTCCTGTTTTTCTGCCTATTTTTCTTCTTCTTGTCTTCCTCTTGCACTATTCTCTCCGAGTGTGTACTTTCGCTATAGTGACAATGCACTGATTTTTAGTGAGTAATTACCATTCAAGGTGATGGTTCCTGTACCTCTCTCATTCCAAGAATAAAAGCAAAATCTGTTGCAGAAGTAAGCTGTGGTTGTACTTGTACCATGCATCACTGTGCTCAAAAATACTAGGGCAAATTTTTTTCGACTGTGGTTGGATTGACTGCGAATTATGTCCACGTAAACGGTGAAGACCAAAATTATGAAGACCTACTCCGAATAACTGCGAACGAGACTGGTCGTACGCTTGTTGCTTTGTTATTACGGTATGTGGGCATAACTAGGAACCCTGCGCACACTTTACGCTGTTAACGTTTTGTACGCGTGACCCTTAACCTTCTTATAGATAGTGGATAAATAAAATTTGTATCCATGTCCCATCTGCTTCTTTCGCCACCTATATGGTGTTGATTTTCTGTGTTAATGATATATATATTGCCATGAGCAACAGAGCAGGAACGAAAGTGTCGTTTGTGCAACAAGTTACATCATCACTTACCAACACTATACCTACTAGCCCAGCAGAAAGTCTTTCTGAGAGTGAGAGGAAGACGAAGTGTTGCCTTAGTGAAACGCTGTTATAAGTCTCGGTTATTTTCTCCCTTTTTCATTGGTGCTTGTGGAAGACGCCATTCATCTGCCTGCGTAAATGGACGTAGAATCACCAGGGCTTCCACTTATACTTTCCACGTCGTCTGTGGCTACTCTAAGAAAGCACTCCGGCCACCCAAACGACGCCGACGGTGAGGGCACGCTGATATACTCTACGAGCAGTGATGAGAGCTCCGATGAAAGTAACTTTGTGTCCATGGCAAGGCGCAAGGTGAAGAGGAGGCTACTTACGACATCTCCTTCCAAAGTGAGGCCGCCACAAATATTCAAGAGCCACCGGTTCACACTATTTTGTTTATCCACCTGAATGCCACTGACAGCATGAACCGCCTTAACCGCCAAGCCATGTTTGTGTCTGTTGAGGCGATCTTTCAGAGACAATTAACAGACGTGAGAATCAATGGCCGCAAGAACACTCTGGTGATAGACGTTACACAATGTACTACTCTCGGCGTATTAAACGAAGTCAATGTGCTGGGGAACATCAACGTACGTTCTTACATACCAGATAACAAGGACTCATGGACAGGTGTTGAATACGACATCGGCACATCTATCAGCGACATTGATTTTCCCATTCTAATAAAACCAATGACCGAAGCTACTATCATCTTATAAGCCCGCCGTCTTTGGAACTCACGATGCGTAAAACTTGTTTTCAAGGGTGACAGTCTTCAATCTCAAGTAAGAATTGGTGATTTTCGACACACAAAGTGGCCGTTCATGCCGAGACCTCTTCAGTGTTGGAACTGCTTTGAAATGGGACGTTTTACAATGTTGGCTTAAATGCAGCCCCCCCCCCACGCGGCGTTGATTGTTGTGTGAGCTGTGCAAGCTTGGCATAGCGGTGGGGTGGCCGTTTTGGAAACAATAAAACACAGTTCGTTCTGGGCTAACGGCTCAACATTTTCTCGTGTTCTTCGCAGGCCTGATGGCCTACTGTTCACGGTAGTCACTACCGCCTGGCCATCAGTTAATCTACACATGTAACAACTGGCGACAAGGATGAAAGGAAGTTTCAAGTAAGTCTTCGTTCCCGCAGATCTCTGGCATCTGTTAACCATGCCAAGTTTCGGCGACATCGAGCCATTCGAGGGGGGAGGAGACGACTGGCCCTGTTACGTAGACCGGTTCAAAGCATTTTTCCTGGCGAATGATGTCGGCGCAGACAATCGTACTGCCGTGTTCATCAGCTGCTGCGGGCAGAAAACGTATGCTTTGCTCCGCAATTTGGTCAAGCCCGCCAAGCCTAGTGACAAGAATCTGGACGAGATTCTTCAAGTACTTGGAAGCCATTATTTTCCGAAGCCCTCTGCCGTTTTGCAGCGTTTTCGTTTCAACTCGCGCGTTCGCGCGGAAGGGGAATCAGTCAGCAAGTTTATCGCAGTACTAAGAAGCCTGTCCGAGCACAGCTGCTTCGGGGCTGAACTCGAAAATATGCTCCGCGACCGCGTCGTGTGTGGCGTAAACAACGTGGATGTCCAAACAAGACTTCTGGAAATCCGGACCTGACCATCGATGACGCTGTGCAGACCGCCCTGGCAATGGAAGCAGCAAAAATGGACGCAGGTGAGATAGCGCAAGCGAACACAAGCAGCGCTTTCTCGACTCACCGTGTCTCGTCAGGTTCTGGGGGCGTCACCTGCTACCGCTGTGGGGACGGAAATCTTGCATCAAAATACAAGCATGCGAAGACAATCTGCAATTACTGCCACAAACGAGGGAGTACGTCACAATTTCGAAGCATATGGGGTTATTTCAGTACAACCGGTTGCCTTTTGGTGTCTCATCTACTCCTGCCATATTTCAGCGCGAGATGAAGAACTTGTTCAGGGGACTACCCCATGTAGCAGTCTATTTTGACAAGTTTCTTGTGACGGGTGCAAACGATGCTGAGCACCTTCGCAACCTTCGTGCTGTACTTAGCAAGCCTTTGGAATCAGGCCTCAAGCTGAAACTTCAAAAATGTCATTTCTTCGTGCCGCAAGTTGAGTATCTCGGGCACATCATCAGCAAGGAAGGCCTTTCCCCGAATGTTAACATGGTAGCAGCCATTCTGTATGCTCTTGTGCCTCAGGATGTCAGGGAACTTCAGAGTTTTTGGGGATTTGTAAACTTCCGGGCGCTTCTTTCCCTATCTTTCATCACTCCTTCGTCCACTGCACTTACTTCTTTGTGAAGGGAAGAAGTGGGAGTGGAGAGAGAAATGAACAACAATATGCATTCAATGCCTGCAAGCACTTGGTGAAATCAGCTCCAGTTCTTGTGCATTTCAACCCTGGCAGGCCTGTTTGCCTCAGCTGTGACGCATCGCCTTATGGTATAGGTGCAGTTCTGGCGCACAAAGATGCTGATGGCGGGGAACATCCCATTGCTTTTGCCTCGAGGAGCTTGTCTAAAGCAGAACAAAACTACAGTCAACTCGACAAGGAGGCATTGGCTTTAGTGTTTGGTGTGGATCGGTTCCACCAGTACTTGTGGGGCATCTCAATCGAAGCACACACTGACCACAAGCCACTTCTTGGACTGCTGGGGGCCAACAAGCCCGTTCCCGTGCAAGCTTCGCCTCGAGTGGTCTGGAGGGATCTGAAGCTGTCTGCTTACAAGTACGAACTTGTATACAAGCCTGGCAAAGAGCTCGGCCACGCTGATGCTCTTAGTAGACTGCCTCTCCCAACTGACAGTACTACATTACCACGACCTGCTGAAATCTTCTTGCTAGAGGAGGCATATCCGAGACTCCTTTCACCACGTGTTGTGGCCTAAGCCACACGAAATGACCCACTTCTGGGTCATGTTGTTCTTGCTGTTCTGAAAGTAAAAAGCCTCCCAGTAGGACCAGAGTGGAACCCTTTCAATGCCAGAAGCTCAGAACTCAGTCTCCATGAAGGTTGCCTACTCTGGGGATCAAGAGTAGTGATCCCAAAGTCATTGCAGGCCCAAGTTCTTGGTGTCTTCATGCCAGCCACACGGGTATTGAGAAGAGCAAGATGATTGCCAGGAGCCATGTTTGGTGGCCAGGCATTGACAATGATATTGCCCAAAGCGTGAAGAGCTGTGCTTTATGCCATACTCAACATCGAGCTGTACAGCCGGTTCAGCAGACGCCGTGGCCTTTTCAACAGCAACCCTGGTCAAGGCTTCACATTGATTCTGGGGGACCATTTCTGGGTCACAGATTCTTGGTTATTGCTGATGCGTTCTCAAAGTGGATAGAAGTCTTTCCTGTGTCTTCAACATCTGCAGAAGCTACCATTTCTGCATTGAGAATTGCATTCGCTCAGCATGACCTGCCCGATGTCATAGTTTCAGACAACGTGTCAGCCTTCACCAGTGCCCAGTACCTTGAGTTTTTAACTCAAAACGGAATACGCCGCATGCTTGTACCGCCCTATCACCCTACCCCAAATGGTGCAGCTGAAGGAGTTGTACAAACTGTTAAGAACAAACTCAAGAACTCTGGTTCTGGGAACTTCCAAACGCAGATCTCCAGCTTTGTGTTCCACTATAGGACTACAACACATGAAGTGACAGGTCGGCCACAGTGTGAACTCTTGACAGGAAGGATGTTCAAGACTCCGTTGGATGTCCTCAGGCCAAGCCTGCAGGCATCTGTATTCATAAACAACTCAAGCAGAAGTTGTATGCTGACGGAGGGTCCCGGCAGGCTCCATCACTGCAGCCAGGTGATGATGTGTAAGCGCAAAACATTCGCAGGGGCACAACCTGGGTGCCTGCCATTGTCGTGGACGTCCCTCCATCATCAGCCAGTGTCTGTTTTGAAGATGGCCCCTTGGGAAAACGACACAGCGACCAGTTGCGCCTTGTGCAGAAAGAAACATTGGCATCTCCTGAAACTGCTATCGCTGCAGCTCCACCAAAGTTGGAGCCGCCGCTTCATTATGCGCCAGTTGTTCCAGAAGTGCCTCATCAGGAACAGCTACCTGTAACTAGCTTCTCTGGGAGTAGCTGTGCCACGGAGAGCGACGGGACTGCGCTCAACAGTGGTGTGCATGTGAACAGTCACTCTGTCGTGCCTACGCCCAGCACGCCGAAGTTGCGACGTGGCACAAGAACTAGGAAACCGGTGAATAGGTTCTCCCCGTAGCCTTCCTCCTAAGAGGGGAGGAGTGTTACAATGTCGGTTCAAATGCAGTACTCCCATGCGGCGCTGATAGTTGTGTTGAGCTGTACAAGCCTGGCACAGCGGGGGGGTGGCCGTTTTGGAAACAATAAAACACAGTTCGTTCTAGGTAAAGGGCTCAACATCTTCTCGTGTTCTTCGCGGGCCTGATGGCCTACTGTTCACAGTAGTCACTACCGCCTGGCCTTCAGTTAATCTACATATGTAACAGGACGAGTGAGCGCTGTTTGCAAAGTTCTGTTGTATGCTCCCGATTCTCGGAGTCTCACAGCACAGAAGCCTGCCACGCAGGAAATCGTAAATGCGGCAAGTTCTAAGGTCCTCACGATGCGTCTTCAAAGGAGTGCCCAGATGTGAAGAAGGAAATGCAAGTTCTGAGGCAGATGGCCAGATACGGTTGCACCCACAGGAAGGCTGCTGTTAATGTGCGACGTCGGCGTTCGGGCCGCCGGAAAACTTCTGTGACATCTTCTGCAAAGGCCAGGAATACACGGCTACTCCATATCACGCACTCACCACCACAAGCCCCAACAAGTGCAAACAAGCATCCTCAGAATGAGGCTAGAATCGTTGACCCTGACGCGTGGCCAGTGCTGCCATCGATGGCACCGCCAGTAGAGCCACAGCGTCGCCTCCTGAAAGCTACTCCAGAGTGAGTAAGTCGCGACAGTCAGAATAACGAAGCAATAGCCATAATTAAGGTCCTTATGAAGACAGTTCGAGTACTCCTAAATAATAATCAGACACCGGCTGCTCACAGCGCTCTTCAAATATTGGATGCTTTGAATCCGATGCTATCAAGTCTAGAGAAGCACCATGGCTCTCTCTCTGCAGCTCTTCCGTAAACAAGTGAAAGAAGCATCAATTTTTTTATTGGAATGCCCGAGGCCTTAAACCCCGCATTCCGGATTTTCGGCCTTTTGTATTCAAGAATCAGTTTCCAATTATCATAATTTGTCAACCATGCCTTCACAATGCTATATGACTATCCAAATACGAAGCATGCGGGACTGAAAATTGTAACAAAAACAGTAAGGTCATGGTTTAGATCAGGTGTGAACTCACATATATTGAGCAGCATGCAGTAACTTCGAATGACAGCACCAATGCGTGTGCCTGGCAGTTAAGCGTAAGAACGTGAATTTCACGCAAGTGGCTGTATATTATTCACCTTCATTAGGGTCATGCGTCTTCATCAGGGGTCATGCGGCTACACGTACGAGCCAGGCTTCAGAGAGCGGCTACACTGACGTGAAACTACCTTCAAGGATGAGAACTGGGGCGGTCATCTGAGGAAGGCTCACTGGTTGCGTTCACACGTAAGGCAATGAACCCATACGTAATCAGAATTAATGGATACACGATCAGGTATCAAAAGACCTCCCGTTTCTTGCAGCAGTCTGTGGAGGGTCTATGTAAGCTAAGGGTTTTACGCATTTTAAGCGATGTGAAATGTGGTCCAAAATATTTAGAACTCTGGGTGTCCCTGGCAATAACATTTCTGCGAATGGTCCTGTCTTCTTCAAAGCAGCAGTGACTCCAAGGTATTCTCAAGTTCTTGCTGCCTTTTTCGTCTCTTCAAGCTTCCGTCTTGCTCTGAACTTCGATCTGATTTGTGATCGGGTAGCACTATTTACTCCACAGCTTATTATTCGATGAAGGGACTTTATTATAGCATACAAGACGGCGTGGGAGAAGGGGTCACGAAGAAAGCACGGACTCGAAGGTCACATGACTCATCGTGCGGCGGTGCCGTCTCAGTGGCGTAAGGAGTTCCTTTCATTAGTAGTAATAGATCTTGATATCTCCTGGAGCCCACACATCACTCACATGAAACAGAAACTCACCATCATCACCCACGTCCTAAGGTTTCTTGCGGGAAAATCATGGAGTGCATCGGCACGAGCCATGCTTAAACTGTATACTGCACTTTTTCTCGGCTTCATCAACCTGTGCTCAGTGAGGCCCAAAATGACAAACGTACGCGTCCTCCAGTCAATACAAACTCAAGCACCGAGAGAGAGAGGGAGAGAGAACATAAGGAGAAGGGCAGGGAGGTTAACCAGGGCTGAGTTTCGGTAGGCTACCTTGCACTGGGGAAGGGGAGAGTAGGAAGGAAAGTTATAGAGGAGGAGCAAAAGGTCACTGACATCACAAACGATGAAAGAGGCTCGTCAATACAAACTCAAGCACCGAGAGAGAGAGAACATAAGAAGGGCAGGGAGGTTAACCAGGGCTGAGCTTCGGTAGGCTACCTTGCACTGGGGAAGGGGAGTGTAGGAAGGAAAGTTAAAGAGAAGGAGAAAAAGGTCACTAACATCACAAACGAGGAAGAGGCTGGTATCTTTGAGAATGCGCAATAGTGCTTTCATTGCCTTTCTGAATTGAGATGGGCAGTGGAATGGTCCCAATACTTTCTCGACAGTGAAATCACTTCTGTCCAGTTGATTATAAACACTGCGCAGGTGAAGCCTCTGGTTTGTGTATGCCGGGCAGTAACAGTAACATGAGAGGTGTTCAATAGTCTCATCGACGGCGCAGGCGGTTCACTCCACGCTGTCGGCCTTGGCGATCTTAAATGAGTAGGCATTGGTGAAAGCTACGCCTAGACGCAGGTGGCACAACACTGTATCTTTCTCCTTAGAAACACCAGCGGGTAGCCGCAGTCGTAGCGATGGGTCGACAGAATACAGTCGATGATCTGCGAACCGTGATGACTGCCACTTCTGAAGTGTCATGTTCTGGAGTGTCGAGCAATGAGAATATGCCTCGGGCTTGCGAGAAGCGCAGCCTCAGCAGCGACTGTCGCAATCGCTCATGAACACCCCATCACAACCTACATTCATGTTAATGCTTTAAGAATGCACTAATGACATGAACCCGAATTCAATTGCATCACCTCGCCTCCCTTCCAACTTCCAGGTCACGTTCTGCGTTCTGCACTATTATTGCTCCACATCGCACGGTAATTCCCACGAACTTCACGCACGCAGCAAAACCGTCGTTATTATTGTGGTGTCTACGTCCACGGGAAGCCCTGACAACCATCCTAAAAATGCAAAAGATGACAAATTTGTCAAATTTGGCCCTAAAGCAAACAACATTACTGTTTCTGTAGGAGAAACATAGTGGACGCATTCGCATTTACATGGATGGGTCGGTTACTTCAGCAAGCTCAAAAGACGCAGTGGTTATTCCAGAGAAATTCGTCACAATAAAGTTCAGGACCTCGCATCTGGCATCAATTACGGCTGCAGAACCCGCCGCCATTCGTGCCGCTCTGGAACTCCTAGTTGAAGAACCACAGCAGACATGTTCAATCTACTCCAAGTCCACATCAGTCCTCCAGGACATTGCCTCGCCAAATAGTCATGGACCAAATGAACAGCTAGTTGCTGAAATACGACTGCTTTATCACCGGGTTATATAGAAACAACATGGCATAGCGAATCAATGGCACCGGGCCACTGCAGCATCGATAGAAACGACCGTGCAGATGAAGCAGCCCCTTGTGCAGCTATACCACTATCAAGAACGGAAGCTGTTACGAGGCTTCGATCACTTGCACGAGAACTTACACTCGTTCAGTGGAATTCAGCAATATTCACCGACGTCCGCCTACATAAATTAGAGCCACACCTACAGCTCCGTCTTCCATCAGGATTAACCAGAGCTGAGGAGACCCCTTTGTTCCGTCTGTGGATTAGGGTGGCCTTTACGAATGCTTATTCGTTTCGAATCGAAATGGCCAGCAGCCCGACATGCGACAACTGTGGTTGCGTGGAGACATTCTCCCATCTTCTCTGCTAGTGTCCTCGTTTCCGTGCGCCAAGAAAAGAACTGTCGAAAGTTTTAGATAGACTATACAATCACCAATCGTCGGAAGAAAGGGTATTAGGACACTGGCCGAGACCGTCCTCGGCACGCTCGGCATTGAGAGCGTTGTTGCGCTTCTTGTGGGCAAGTGGTCTTAGAGACAGACTGTAAGCGGCGTCGTGGTTCGTAGTGTTGTCCTTCTCCTTTTTTCAACGTCTCTTTTCTCTGATTTTTTATTCCGCTTACCCCCTCCCCAGCACAGGGTAGCCAGCTGGCCTGAGAACTGGCTAACCTCCCTGTCCGTCCCTCTTCAATCCTTTTCCTCCTCCTTTCTAATGGCGCTTGAGGTGAATAGAAATAAGCTTAGAAGCTAAGTTGATTTTAACAGTTGTTTTTCGTGATCTTTCTCTGGTCTTCTGTGGTCGCTGAGGAGAACAAGAAAACGTACAGAACAGCTACTCAAAAGAAAGCGCATTTATCGACCGGAAGCGATCGGTATAGCGTGCTTGTCATTCAAGACAGCACGGTCAGCAGATTCAATGCAGGTCATTTTCTCCTTTTTTTCATCGCTACATTCTAGCGTCTGTTTTTATCAGTACATTGAAAGGAAATGGCTCGATTGCGTGCCAAGACCAGTTTATTTCTCGAACGCTATTCCTAGACCATGTGACTTTAAAAATGGAAACATACTGCACCATTGGTAAATCTATTAAAAAACAAATGGAATACTTTAGAACAAATAAAATACTGGTTGCCTAGCGAAGCAACCTGAAGAAACCATATACGGTACGAAGAACTTTATTTAAATATCCGGAGAAATGCCACCCCTTGGGGTGACACCACGAGCGTACTTAGACCCAACCTAACCGCTACATCGCAGGCTCTCTGGAAAGCCCAAAGTTTATGCTTATATTCTGAGCTCAAGCACCGAGCTCTATTTCTGCTCTGTGAGGTCCTTATCAGCACGTAATGAGGGCCATCGCCAATTCATGTGCTATACACCACACGTTCCCCCACCGCGAGGGCACTGTGAGCTGCATGTGCGCAGAAAACCGCAAAATTCGAAAAAGAAATCATTCTTCGCATTATAGCATGTGTAAAGTACGTTTACAATCGTTTATTATATTCCCTCCATTCATGCTTGTTTAGCTACCAGTTTAGCGCAGAGAGCGACTGAAGCGCCACTGCAATACTTGAACAGAACACATCTGAGCGACCACCTGTAGTCTGTGTGAGCTCTCTCAAGTATGCTCGTGATTATGGGTATCTTTCTTTCCTCTCTCCTATTTCCTTTATCCCCTTCATCCTTTTCCCTAGTGCATGGTGGCAAAATGAACGTGCGTCTGGGTAAGCTCCCTGCCTTTTCTTGCATTTTTTCGCTCTCCCACCTCGGTTGAGGCATCAGTAGCCCTGTTTCACTTCTTCCGAAACTATAAGCACATTTTCATATATACACGTTTTGGAAGGTCACGGTACATTGCGAGCTTATGACCGTATGTGCGGTCGGTTGCAACCATCATGATGCTATGCTATTTTTGTATCTTAATGATATGTCAAAAATGATTGCTAGAATTTGCTGCATAACTATGCAGAACGCAGAGTTTCTTTTAATGATTATTAGGCACATACCTACTCCTTCAATAAACGAAAGCCTAGATAAATATTTGGCTGTCAGTTTTGAAATATAACAAGTGAAGCTTGGGCATTATTGAGCACCCAACAGATTTTGTCAACACATTATATAACTTCAGTTTGTTTTCGTTTTTTTTTTTCAGTGCATAATGACCCAGTATTTCGAAAAATTCGTCTTTAGACCAGATAAGACACGCAAACAAACACGTACACAGAGAAAAAAACTCTAACATCACACTAACAACCTTCTCGTGCTGCTTTTGTGTGCGTGCCTTATCTAATCTAAACACGAATCAATAGCCACTAGGCCCGTTACCCGTGCTTATGCCAGAAAATTTTAATTAGTATTCAAGCCCTAATTGTGTTCACAATGTGCAGTTCAAACTCACAGATTATATGTTTAAAATTCCCATCTCCCTTTCTTGCTACTTCTCGTTTAACAAACAAGACAATACTGACAGCGCATACGGAACTGAAAATGCATACGGAGGACTCGTATTTATAGGATCTACAGAAGTAAAAGAGTTTCTAAGTTCACTTTCTGCAGCACACATTTGCTAAAAGCAGAAAGGCGGAAGAGTCGTTGAGGAAAGAATGACGCTGTGAGAGATAACTGCTATCGGGGAGAGAAAACACCACCTATCAAGAAGTATAATGGCGGTGTTTGGACCTGGAAGCAAGTGCTAAGCCAAAGTACATTCAGCGCAAGTATCGAAATAATAGGGCTTCTGGGTCCCCTGAAGCTACGAGCTACAGATAACTGCAGTGGCAACCTCCCACAAAAGCCGGCAAAGCGTCCGTCTGGCCCAACATATTAATCAAACTCCTTCGTAGACGCTGCCTCGCCTTAGTGCACAAGTATATAGATCGAAAGCGTACAACTGTCCTTGGCAACATCGCTTCGACACGCCAACGCGCAACCTGAAGTTGACGATATCCTCCGGTTTCTCAATTCGCGCATCAATGCCGCGTTTTCTCTGAGGCGTAATGTGTGATCCCCAGATCCCTGCACCAAACGATGCCGTCTATAATTAACGGCAGATGTCGACACACTCTGCGTCTGAAACCCGCGTAAACGCAGCGCCACTTTCTAGCCCACTTCTTTTCTCGAGCTTCTGCAGCAAATATTCTGGAGCACGTTATAGCTCTAATATTTTTAGCAAGACGCTATAGCCCATGCAAGTTTGAACGGCAGCAGGCCGCAAACTTTAACTGACTGCACGTCTACGGTCACAGTTTATGCCTGTGGTTCCATCCCAAATAAAGCATTGTAATTTTTTTTCAAGATACAACACTTTCTCCGCATACCTCGTTTTCTGCACATGCCGAATTCACTCCAACGCCAACTACAGCGATACTGTTCACTTTCT
>WOVY01012904.1:0-41864 GCA_013436015.1 Rhipicephalus annulatus
GTCCGTCCATCTAGTGAGCACTCCAAGTACCACCCTTCCACCTTACATCCCCTGTGGCACATACCTGCTCTAGAGCGGGTATGTGCCACCAGTGGCTACGTACAACAACATCGGTGGATGTGCAGACCCACGCCTTAAGGAGCTTCGCCCCTAAAAGAAAAACATAGTACGAATACACGAGCAATACTTTTGCAGGATCCAATAACAGGGGCACAGAATATGTATGTATTTGGACAAATATAAAAACATGTGCGCACAAAACTTACACATGCAAAAGTACGAAATGCAGGAACAGTGGTATAGCTAGGTGAGCCATTAGTAGCTGTGTGAATGCGCACAATTGACGCGCTAAGACGATGGCTTCCGGTAATTTATTCTATTCCTTGTGGAAACGGGAAGAAATGACTTCATTGCAATGGTTGTACCAAATGACCACATTATTATTATTATTATTTTATTATTATTATTATTATTATTATTATTATTATTATTATTATTATTATTACTATTATTATTATTATTATTATTATAGTATTATTATTATTATTATTATTATTATTTAGTATTATTATTTATATTATTATTATTATTATTACTTAGTATTATAGTATTATTATTATTATTAGTTAGGCAAGAATCTACCAAAGGAATAGTAAATATATAAGGCAACTAACACCTACATTCTGGAGGGCGCATTCAGTAAAGCTTGCCTTAGCAATGGTTGAGTGTATACGAGAAAATTCATCTTCCTTATTGGCAATCCTTCGGCACTCTTATAAATGGCAGTGCCGAAGGGGTGGGCGATTGATAGCATATTATTCTGTTCGTAGAGTCACTGTGTAGCCTAGAGCTAGGGCATGAATCTGCGCTTGGCTTCAACACACGGACAAACCGTTGTTGGATCTGCGGCGAAGATGATCTCGTAAGTGGTGCGGCCAACATCGGGCCGCCATGCCCCCCCCCCCTAAGTGTTCTTTCGCGAGGTTTATGAGTGATCTGCTCTAGTGCTCTCATCGACGTATAAGCCCACCATCGATTTTCCGTACATTGCGGTGTATTCTGGTAGTCTCTGATATCGGGTCGCTAAGGGATCTTCTCCTCAGGCGCTTAGCTTCGCCTCGGCCCCTAGAATTCGCAATGATTGACATATACCGCCTACACTATCCGATCATTCGTTCCTCTCCGCTGCGGTGGTTCAGTAAAGGGCAAACCATCTTCATAAGCGTCCTGCTGCTTACTTATTTTGCGGAGGCATTGCTGCTCGTTTCTCATTTCTTGTTCCACACTCATTTCTTCTTTTCTCTTACAGGAACACACTTTCCTGGTCTGTGAGTACATTTTTATCTATCTATCTATCTATCTATCTATCTATCTATATATCTATCTATCTATCTATTTGTTCATGGGTGCGTTTTTTCATTCGTCTTTGTTCTGTGGGTGCATGCGTGTGCGTACGTCTTTTATAGCCGTCGTGCCGTCGTACATTTTTAGTGATCGCAGCACTAAGGAAAAAAAACGATGGAGGTAGGGGCAGCACAATGCGCAGCACATCTGAAAACCAGCCAGGTGCCCAACATGCCATCATCATATCATGCTGTGAAGCGTCGCTTCATATAGCGTGTAATTTAAGCCAAGTGTAAGAGGGCACAGAAACTAGTAATTAGAGGCCGTAAGCAATGTGTGAGGGGCCAATAATAGCATAGCGGGTATGGGTGTGGTTTTTCCGGTGGTTGATCTTTTTATTCGTTTGAAACAATGCCGTGGGCTTTGCGGAGAGTGTTAGCAGATTGGCCGGTCGTAAGAGCTAGACAGAACAAGTTTCGACTCTGCTGGGACACGTGGCCATTGCATAATATCACAAACAGTGGACAACGCGTTGTGTTCAGATAGTTTTGCGAAGCCGTCTGCCGTAAGCGCTCTTTTGGAGACGATGGGACGTTCATCGCTACTTTTGAGCTGCCCACGTTTCCTACCCATAATGTCAACGTTGATCATCAGGACCTAATTAACAAACTTAAAAGATGCCAAACGGTGATATTATTCTTTCCATGTCTGCTGTTGAAAGGAAATAATGCTGCTTTTCACTCCTACGTAGGTCCTTCCTTAAGCAGTTGAAGCTAGGGTAATTCAGACTTTGTCCAAATTAACCGGATGCCCAATCATTGAAAGTATCAAGACAACAAGCAGTTCACTCTGACGTTGGAAATCGGCCCTAGGCAATTTGTTGCACCATCCTAGACCGTACGTAGGTTTCTTTACAACCACCTGCAGTCGTATAATTGGCCGCGTAGCTGCGCGCTGAGCTGTAAATGTGGTTGACAATAGTCTTCTGTCGGCCGTGCTACACGAGTCCTCATATCATCCGTGGCCACTTGTAATGATGTTCTCCTACCATTTCTTTCCTGTGTGGGCATCAGCACCATATCATCCGCAGAGGGCTTTTTCGTGCATATTTCGCACGTTCAGCAGCACCGTAAGAAACGCTAGCTTCTTGTACTTACATGTCCATCTTTTTTTAGTAAAACAACACACCGCCTAACACTTGCGTATTGATGTTGCGCTTGAATATGCGTAATATTTGCTTTTTATCGACAATTTTCACAAGTATGAACGCAGCCAACAATCCAAGATGGCTAAGCATTCAGCAAGGGCTTAATGCTTGGCCGGGTAGCTGAATCGTGTGACAGACAGACAGACACTGGCAGGCAGGCAGACGGATTGACAGACGGACGGCGGATGGATGGATGAATTGACTCAGGTTGTGGCCAAATGGGAGTGAATCAACAAAAGTGTGCAGATAAATAATTCATATCGTTGCCTGGACCAGAGACAGCGTCTTCATTCAATTTACCGAATTAACTAATGTCGAGTTCACGAGCTTTTACAGCAGTAAAAAAACACGCGAGACAAAGCAAAGAACAACCAAGCTGGAAAGAGCATCCAAGAAGCATCGAATTAGAACTGGCACTGGTTCCTGTCAAGCAAGTACATCAGGCAATATGTGCAGCAAGTCGTAAGAGCAAAGTGTGCACTAAAGTGATGTGAGGGCTGGAATAGTACAAAAAACCAAAAGCAGGCCACTTTACGAAATAGGAACACTGTACCATTATGCCCGTTTTTATGGTGGTTGGTTCATGCTTGCGAAAGCGCTGTGTCCTGTCGTCTTTTCTGTGTCCTTTTGTTTCTCCAGTAGTCATTAAATTACTTCACTGTTATAGTTCTTTGCCTCATGAATTGGCTGCCCCAGAAAATTCAACAGCGGAGGCTGTGTAATGTGGCCGTTAGTCCGTGAGCAGCGAACAGAAAATTATCACCACCTTATACCAGCACGCCCTCTTCTCTACTCTGTTTCATCCTCGTCATCTTTTACTTCGTTCCCGAAACACGTGCGCCATTTCTGTGGTGTGGGACGCAATAAATGCTGTTTGGCGAGACAGGCAGTAGAAGGAGAGAGAGAAAGAGAGAAAAAAGAGGAATAACGAAAGATAAGAAAATTCTCGGCGAAAGAATTTTTGGGGGAAGTGATCTTGAAGTCGCGTACCCACAATCCAAAACCGGGCGTCTTGCAACTCGGCTTTCAAAGCACACTAAGGAGCACAGGATAGCCTTGTATAGTACAACGTAGAAATAAGGTGAAAGGGGGTGAAGTGAAAGGTGCGGAGGACAGATGTGATGGTGAGCAGGAGGAAAATAGAGGACGTAGACAGTTAGAATCACGCAGAAAAGAGAGAAAAAAAAGGAAAGCGATAGAATGAAAGGCAGAAAGAAAGAAAGGGGAATGTAAGGATAGAGAGACAAAGAGGAATACAAGAAGAAGAGAGACAAAGACAGAGAGAGAGAAAATATTGAATACATCTAACATACAGTCAAGCCAAGTATAGGGAACGTCATTGGTATTAATTTTAACGTAAATGTGAAAAAATAAATGTGGACGAAAAGATAATTGCAATGGGCAAGACCAGATCTTGGACCTTGAAGTAATGGGTCTTATATTCTACGACGTTGCCTGACTGATTGTCTGTTAGAACTCATCATTATTGCGTCTTAACATAAAAAAAAACAAGCCCTTAAATGTTATGCTCGTTTTCGTTATACCTAGAGAGCGAATAAATAAAAATAAACAGGGTAAAAATATACGTACAAACAAATCAGAAAGAAAAAAGAAAAAGAAAGACAACAGGAAAATAATTGTGAAAGTTAACAAAACAGCCAAAGTAATTACTACCTAGATGCCCGCAAGCTCCACTCTCTCTAGCAATGTTCCCCGAATGCAAGCAGCGCTTTTTTTTTTCTTAAACAAGAAGCACGAGTGAAATTAGAAGATTTTTCACAGAAGCACTTCCTTGCTTCTCTCGTCCAATGAGTGCGCTGAAACTTATACAGTGGTGAATAACGTGAAGGCAGCGCTAAAAAAACTGGGATAAACGAAGGATCAGCGTGTAAAAGGGCTATAACAGGAATGTTCCTTCGTTATCCCCAGTTTTTTCGCTCTTGGTTCAAAATATTCGCAATTTATACCAATAACCCTAAGCCTATGGGGCTTAGCTACACGGGTAACAGTGGGTGTGAAAGGGACTGCTGTATTTTTTTTACTTTCTTTGAACCGCACCAGCTTACATATTGACATTGCGCACCGCTCACGTGATCACGCAGCGACGTGCCGCGTAGCTGCCCACGTCACTGCAGCCTGGCGGCATCCGCGCTAAATATGTGCCTCACGATGGTCAGAACAGCCAATGGGCGTGCTCTTGGTTATCTCGCGCGGTTTTTTTTTGAGGAGGTGTATATCACGTCAATAATTGAGAGAAGGGCGAGAAATTTTAACTAATTTTGAACTTTAATTGTAGAGGTGGCCCGTATTTTCAATGGAGGTGAAAATGCTCCTGGTCCATTGTGTTTAGATATAGGTGCCCGTTAACAACCACAGGTTCGAAAACTTCCGGAGCTCCTAGTACGGCATTTCTCGTAATCACACTGTGATTTTGAGCTGTGAGAACCCCGTCAATTATTATTGAACTTTAATTTATGTTCCCTGTCTCACGCGGCGCGGTCATATTTGGCTCACATGTTTGCAAGAACCTTGAATAGAAATTACGAGCATTCTTTCACAATGTTAAAAACGTGTTACAGCGCCCTTTTAAGGAGACCATGGATGAGCGCCAACTAGCCTGTCACCACATTGTGTTATGGCGGGTATGGCGAAATTCCACAGAGATAATACAAAGTACCACGGAGGAACGAGAAAGTCAGGTTAGGTTATCTAGTCTCCGAACAAGTAGTGAGTAGTTTCTAGCTCTGCGATCTCCTCAAGGGATCTAACTTTAAGCAAAAAAATCCAGAAAGTTTGTTGCGCACCAAAAAAATAATGTAACACATACGTTGGCCCACTTGAACGCTTCCCACACTTTGCTTTCGTTACTTCGCAACCACAAAGCCTAAGTCGAAGATTGTGGAGTGAGCACGATCGGTTAGAAGAAAAAGTAAAGACCTCATCCCGACTTTTACGCACAAAGGACGTATATTTTACATACTTTTATTTACCAGACGTGGTATTCATTTTTTGGCATTTCAAGACACTTTTGTTGTGGCAGAGTGAGAGGCCCTTGTGTGAGACTTTGCACTACAAAGTACAATATGCGCATACGTCAGCAGTTGGCGAACCACTGTGGATGCCAGAGTTCATATAGGAACACTTTTGTTTTATCAGCGGCGCATTGCAAAGGAAGCAATGACTTTCGTAAACAGCCAGCTTGGCCGCTCTTCTTATTCACATCGGTTCCATGCAAACATGGCATGGAAGTTTCAACCGAAATCCCTCCGTCTTAGACAGAAAATAGTCATGCAAAGTCACACAAAAATGAGAAACGTTGCTCCTCATTCCACTGAACTGCCCCAGAGCAGGAATGGCTTACCGCTGTAGCAGAAAAGCAGCCGTCATTTTTAAGTCCTTTTCGCATCTTGTTCTACTTTTGGCTGTTTCGATATTCGTGTTGTATTTGCAGCTACAGGGCCGAAAAGAAAATTTTAAAGTACCCGTCAGTGAAAGGCCTTGTAATTTTTTTTTAGATTGACGAAGACTCTCTTCCTTACTGTGATCGTGCTAACTACGACCGGAAGGCACTATATTGAGCAACAATGTGGCACAGGCCTGAAGCTTGGTGGAGAGGAGGTGCCCTGTTCTCCCTACCCGCCTCTGCACATTTGGTTGGAGGGGTTGATCTCTCAAAATAAATTATGATAATACTGGCAGGTTTTTTAAGGTCTTCAGAAGGTGCTCCTTCACTCACCCCCTCCCCCTTCCGAAAACAATATCTGGCTACAGGCCTGATTGAGCAGTTGTCAAGGTTTTTTCGACGGAGCTTATCGTACGTCTTTCTTCCAAGTGCAGCAAGGTCCTCAGAGAAGCAACATGGCCATTATATGGCCACGTTGACCAGGGACGCCTTGTATTAAAGAATATATGCTTCATTATCACAGTTTTTTTTGTGTACCTAAGAGCGTCACTTCTGCTACGTGGATCTCGTGAAGACTATTCCACGTGATCCCTGCTTTGACATTACTGGATATTTCGCTACCGTTCGAATTGTGTACTGATGCTTCTCACTGCAGCTTGCTTCTCATTCACTCCCTTCACTCGCTTCACAAAAGCAGGCTGGAAGACATTTTCGAGTACACCTATTCTCCTTTTTAATAATACGTTGTCATCTGCTAGAAGAAACAATATTGAGAAGGTGGCCGATACAGTCCTCGGTGTATACGGCGTAGTACACTTTGCTGTTGTTGCAACAATAAGGCGTGAGCAACACGTCACTGGGAACTAGAGTTCAGGGCACAGCTTGTGACCCTTGAATAGACGTAGCGAGTCGCAATAGCTTTGAGAGTAGGCTACTGTAATAAAGCAGTCTTTATTTCAATGTTGTCTATGTCTGCCATCTTTTAGAGAAAGACAAAAAAACTGCAGTTCCTCATTTTATTTCTCGTCTTCAAGGGGGGTTAATTTCTGTTACCTTTTACTTCTTTTATCTGTATTCCGGAGCGCAAGGTAGTCAGGCGGCATGACAACTGACTGACTTTCCTGTTTTTCTGCCTATTTTTCTTCTTCTTGTCTTCCTCTTGCACTATTCTCTCCGAGTGTGTACTTTCGCTATAGTGACAATGCACTGATTTTTAGTGAGTAATTACCATTCAAGGTGATGGTTCCTGTACCTCTCTCATTCCAAGAATAAAAGCAAAATCTGTTTGCAGAAGTAAGCTGTGGTTGTACTTGTACCATGCATCACTGTGCTCAAAAATACTAGGGCAAATTTTTTTCGACTGTGGTTGGATTGACTGCGAATTATGTCCACGTAAACGGTGAAGACCAAAATTATGAAGACCTACTCCGAATAACTGCGAACGAGACTGGTCGTACGCTTGTTGCTTTGTTATTACGGTATGTGGGCATAACTAGGAACCCTGCGCACACTTTACGCTGTTAACGTTTTGTACGCGTGACCCTTAACCTTCTTATAGATAGTGGATAAATAAAATTTGTATCCATGTCCCATCTGCTTCTTTCGCCACCTATATGGTGTTGATTTTCTGTGTTAATGATATATATATTGCCATGAGCAACAGAGCAGGAACGAAAGTGTCGTTTGTGCAACAAGTTACATCATCACTTACCAACACTATACCTACTAGCCCAGCAGAAAGTCTTTCTGAGAGTGAGAGGAAGACGAAGTGTTGCCTTAGTGAAACGCTGTTATAAGTCTCGGTTATTTTCTCCCTTTTTCATTGGTGCTTGTGGAAGACGCCATTCATCTGCCTGCGTAAATGGACGTAGAATCACCAGGGCTTCCACTTATACTTTCCACGTCGTCTGTGGCTACTCTAAGAAAGCACTCCGGCCACCCAAACGACGCCGACGGTGAGGGCACGCTGATATACTCTACGAGCAGTGATGAGAGCTCCGATGAAAGTAACTTTGTGTCCATGGCAAGGCGCAAGGTGAAGAGGAGGCTACTTACGACATCTCCTTCCCAAAGTGAGGCCGCCACAAATATTCAAGAGCCACCGGTTCACACTATTTTGTTTATCCACCTGAATGCCACTGACAGCATGAACCGCCTTAACCGCCAAGCCATGTTTGTGTCTGTTGAGGCGATCTTTCAGAGACAATTAACAGACGTGAGAATCAATGGCCGCAAGAACACTCTGGTGATAGACGTTACACAATGTACTACTCTCGGCGTATTAAACGAAGTCAATGTGCTGGGGAACATCAACGTACGTTCTTACATACCAGATAACAAGGACTCATGGACAGGTGTTGAATACGACATCGGCACATCTATCAGCGACATTGATTTTCCCATTCTAATAAAACCAATGACCGAAGCTACTATCATCTTATAAGCCCGCCGTCTTTGGAACTCACGATGCGTAAAACTTGTTTTCAAGGGTGACAGTCTTCAATCTCAAGTAAGAATTGGTGATTTTCGACACACAAAGTGGCCGTTCATGCCGAGACCTCTTCAGTGTTGGAACTGCTTTGAAATGGGACGTTTTACAATGTTGGCTTAAATGCAGCCCCCCCCCCCACGCGGCGTTGATTGTTGTGTTGAGCTGTGCAAGCTTGGCATAGCGGTGGGGTGGCCGTTTTGGAAACAATAAAACACAGTTCGTTCTGGGCTAACGGCTCAACATTTTCTCGTGTTCTTCGCAGGCCTGATGGCCTACTGTTCACGGTAGTCACTACCGCCTGGCCATCAGTTAATCTACACATGTAACAACTGGCGACAAGGATGAAAGGAAGTTTCAAGTAAGTCTTCGTTCCCGCAGATCTCTGGCATCTGTTAACCATGCCAAGTTTCGGCGACATCGAGCCATTCGAGGGGGGAGGAGACGACTGGCCCTGTTACGTAGACCGGTTCAAAGCATTTTTCCTGGCGAATGATGTCGGCGCAGACAATCGTACTGCCGTGTTCATCAGCTGCTGCGGGCAGAAAACGTATGCTTTGCTCCGCAATTTGGTCAAGCCCGCCAAGCCTAGTGACAAGAATCTGGACGAGATTCTTCAAGTACTTGGAAGCCATTATTTTCCGAAGCCCTCTGCCGTTTTGCAGCGTTTTCGTTTCAACTCGCGCGTTCGCGCGGAAGGGGAATCAGTCAGCAAGTTTATCGCAGTACTAAGAAGCCTGTCCGAGCACAGCTGCTTCGGGGCTGAACTCGAAAATATGCTCCGCGACCGCGTCGTGTGTGGCGTAAACAACGTGGATGTCCAAACAAGACTTCTGGAAATCCGGACCTGACCATCGATGACGCTGTGCAGACCGCCCTGGCAATGGAAGCAGCAAAAATGGACGCAGGTGAGATAGCGCAAGCGAACACAAGCAGCGCTTTCTCGACTCACCGTGTCTCGTCAGGTTCTGGGGGCGTCACCTGCTACCGCTGTGGGGACGGAAATCTTGCATCAAAATACAAGCATGCGAAGACAATCTGCAATTACTGCCACAAACGAGGGAGTACGTCACAATTTCGAAGCATATGGGGTTATTTCAGTACAACCGGTTGCCTTTTGGTGTCTCATCTACTCCTGCCATATTTCAGCGCGAGATGAAGAACTTGTTCAGGGGACTACCCCATGTAGCAGTCTATTTTGACAAGTTTCTTGTGACGGGTGCAAACGATGCTGAGCACCTTCGCAACCTTCGTGCTGTACTTAGCAAGCCTTTGGAATCAGGCCTCAAGCTGAAACTTCAAAAATGTCATTTCTTCGTGCCGCAAGTTGAGTATCTCGGGCACATCATCAGCAAGGAAGGCCTTTCCCCGAATGTTAACATGGTAGCAGCCATTCTGTATGCTCTTGTGCCTCAGGATGTCAGGGAACTTCAGAGTTTTTGGGGATTTGTAAACTTCTACGGGCGCTTCTTTCCCTATCTTTCATCACTCCTTCGTCCACTGCACTTACTTCTTTGTGAAGGGAAGAAGTGGGAGTGGAGAAATGAACAACAATATGCATTCAATGCCTGCAAGCACTTGGTGAAATCAGCTCCAGTTCTTGTGCATTTCAACCCTGGCAGGCCTGTTTGCCTCAGCTGTGACGCATCGCCTTATGGTATAGGTGCAGTTCTGGCGCACAAAGATGCTGATGGCGGGGAACATCCCATTGCTTTTGCCTCGAGGAGCTTGTCTAAAGCAGAACAAAACTACAGTCAACTCGACAAGGAGGCATTGGCTTTAGTGTTTGGTGTGGATCGGTTCCACCAGTACTTGTGGGGCATCTCAATCGAAGCACACACTGACCACAAGCCACTTCTTGGACTGCTGGGGGCCAACAAGCCCGTTCCCGTGCAAGCTTCGCCTCGAGTGGTCTGGAGGGATCTGAAGCTGTCTGCTTACAAGTACGAACTTGTATACAAGCCTGGCAAAGAGCTCGGCCACGCTGATGCTCTTAGTAGACTGCCTCTCCCAACTGACAGTACTACATTACCACGACCTGCTGAAATCTTCTTGCTAGAGGAGGCATATCCGAGACTCCTTTCACCACGTGTTGTGGCCTAAGCCACACGAAATGACCCACTTCTGGGTCATGTTGTTCTTGCTGTTCTGAAAGTAAAAAGCCTCCCAGTAGGACCAGAGTGGAACCCTTTCAATGCCAGAAGCTCAGAACTCAGTCTCCATGAAGGTTGCCTACTCTGGGGATCAAGAGTAGTGATCCCAAAGTCATTGCAGGCCCAAGTTCTTGGTGTCTTCATGCCAGCCACACGGGTATTGAGAAGAGCAAGATGATTGCCAGGAGCCATGTTTGGTGGCCAGGCATTGACAATGATATTGCCCAAAGCGTGAAGAGCTGTGCTTTATGCCATACTCAACATCGAGCTGTACAGCCGGTTCAGCAGACGCCGTGGCCTTTTCAACAGCAACCCTGGTCAAGGCTTCACATTGATTCTGGGGGACCATTTCTGGGTCACAGATTCTTGGTTATTGCTGATGCGTTCTCAAAGTGGATAGAAGTCTTTCCTGTGTCTTCAACATCTGCAGAAGCTACCATTTCTGCATTGAGAATTGCATTCGCTCAGCATGACCTGCCCGATGTCATAGTTTCAGACAACGTGTCAGCCTTCACCAGTGCCCAGTACCTTGAGTTTTTAACTCAAAACGGAATACGCCGCATGCTTGTACCGCCCTATCACCCTACCCCAAATGGTGCAGCTGAAGGAGTTGTACAAACTGTTAAGAACAAACTCAAGAACTCTGGTTCTGGGAACTTCCAAACGCAGATCTCCAGCTTTGTGTTCCACTATAGGACTACAACACATGAAGTGACAGGTCGGCCACAGTGTGAACTCTTGACAGGAAGGATGTTCAAGACTCCGTTGGATGTCCTCAGGCCAAGCCTGCAGGCATCTGTATTCATAAAACAACTCAAGCAGAAGTTGTATGCTGACGGAGGGTCCCGGCAGGCTCCATCACTGCAGCCAGGTGATGATGTGTAAGCGCAAAACATTCGCAGGGGCACAACCTGGGTGCCTGCCATTGTCGTGGACGTCCCTCCATCATCAGCCAGTGTCTGTTTTGAAGATGGCCCCTTGGGAAAACGACACAGCGACCAGTTGCGCCTTGTGCAGAAAGAAACATTGGCATCTCCTGAAACTGCTATCGCTGCAGCTCCACCAAAGTTGGAGCCGCCGCTTCATTATGCGCCAGTTGTTCCAGAAGTGCCTCATCAGGAACAGCTACCTGTAACTAGCTTCTCTGGGAGTAGCTGTGCCACGGAGAGCGACGGGACTGCGCTCAACAGTGGTGTGCATGTGAACAGTCACTCTGTCGTGCCTACGCCCAGCACGCCGAAGTTGCGACGTGGCACAAGAACTAGGAAACCGGTGAATAGGTTCTCCCCGTAGCCTTCCTCCTAAGAGGGGAGGAGTGTTACAATGTCGGTTCAAATGCAGTACTCCCATGCGGCGCTGATAGTTGTGTTGAGCTGTACAAGCCTGGCACAGCGGCGGGGTGGCCGTTTTGGAAACAATAAAACACAGTTCGTTCTAGGTAAAGGGCTCAACATCTTCTCGTGTTCTTCGCGGGCCTGATGGCCTACTGTTCACAGTAGTCACTACCGCCTGGCCTTCAGTTAATCTACATATGTAACAGGACGAGTGAGCGCTGTTTGCAAAAGTTCTGTTGTATGCTCCCGATTCTCGGAGTCTCACAGCACAGAAGCCTGCCACGCAGGAAATCGTAAATGCGGCAAGTTCTAAGGTCCTCACGATGCGTCTTCAAAGGAGTGCCCAGATGTGAAGAAGGAAATGCAAGTTCTGAGGCAGATGGCCAGATACGGTTGCACCCACAGGAAGGCTGCTGTTAATGTGCGACGTCGGCGTTCGGGCCGCCGGAAAACTTCTGTGACATCTTCTGCAAAGGCCAGGAATACACGGCTACTCCATATCACGCACTCACCACCACAAGCCCCAACAAGTGCAAACAAGCATCCTCAGAATGAGGCTAGAATCATTGACCCTGACGCGTGGCCAGTGCTGCCAGTCGATGCACACCGCAAGTAGAGCCAGCAGCGTCGCCTGCCTGAAAGCTACTTCCAGAGTGAGTAAGTCACCGACAGTCAGGAATAACGAAGCAATAGCAGTGATTAGGTACCTTATGAAGACCATTCGAGTACTCCTGAATAATAATCACGACTCCGGCTGCTCACAGCGCTCTTCAAAGTATTGATGCTTTTGAATCCGGATGCTATCAAGTCTAGAGAAGCACCATGGCTCTCTCTCTTGCAGCTCTTCCGTAAACAAGTGAAAGAAGCATCAATTTTTCTAATTGGAATGCCCGAGGCCTTAAACCCCGCATTCCGGATTTTCAGCCTTTGTATTCAAGAATCAGTTTCCAATTAGTCATAATTTGTGCAACCATGCCTTCACAATGCTATATGACTATCCAAATACGAAAGCATTCGGTACTGCAAAATTGTAACAAAAACAGTAAGGTCATGGTTTAGATCAGGTGTGAACTCACATATATTGAGCATGCAGTAACACCGAATGACAGCAACAAATGCGTGTGCCTGACAGTTAAGCGTAAGAACGGGAATTTCACGCTAGTGGCCGTATATATTTCACCTTCATTAGGGTCATACGTCTTCATCAGGGGTCATGCGGCTACACGTACGAGCCAGGCTTCAGAGAGCGGCTACACTGACGTGAAACTACCTTCAAGGATGAGAGCTGGGGCTGTCATCTGAGAAAGGCTCACTGATTGTGTTGACGCGTAAGGGAATGAACCATACGTCACCAGAATTAATGGACACACGATCAGGTATCAAAAGACCCACCGTTTCTTGCAGCAGTCTGCGGAGGGTCTATGTAGGCTTATGTTTTACGTATTTTGAGCGATGTGAGATGTGGTCCAAAATATTAGGAACTCTGGGTGTCCCTGGCACTAACATTTCTGCGAGTGGTCCTGTCTTCTTCAAAGCAGCAGCGACTCCAAGGCATTCTCAAGTTCTTGCTGCCTTTTTCGTCTCTTCAAGCTTCCGTCTTGCTCTGAACTTCGATCTGATTTGTGGTCTGGTAGCACTATTCACTCCACAGCTTAATATTCGATGAAGGGACGTTATTATAGCATACGAGACGGCGTGGGAGGAGGGGTCACGAAGAAAGCACGGACTCGACGGTCACATGACTCATCGTCTCGGTGGCGTAAGGAGTTCCTCCCATTAGTAGTAATATATCTTGATATCTCCTGGAGCCCACACATCACTCACATGAAGAGAAACTCACCATGATCAGCCACGTCTTAAGGTTTCTTGCGAGAAAATTATGGTGTGCATCGGCACGAGCCATGCTTAAACTGTATACTGCACTTTTCTCGGCTTCTTCAACCTGTGCTCGGTGAGGCCCAAATAACAAACGTACACGTCCTACAGTCAATACAAACTCAAGCACCGAGAGAGAGAGAGAGAACATAAGGAGAAGGGCAGGGAGGTTAACCAGGGGCTGAGCTTCGGTAGGCTACCTTGCACTGGGGAAGGGGGAGAGTAGGGAAGGAAAGTTATAGAGGAGGAGCAAAAGTTCACTGACACCACATACGAGGAAAGAGGCTGGTCAATACAAACTCAAGCACCGAGAGAGAGAGAGAGAGAGAGAACATAAGGAGAAGGGCAGGGAGGTTAACCAGGGCTGAGCTTCGGTAGGCTACCTTGCACTGGGGAAGGAGAGAGAGTAGGAAGGAAAGTTATAGAGAAGGAGAAAAAGGTCCCTGACATCACAAACGAGGAAAGAGGCTGGTATCTTTCAGAATGCGCATAGTGCTTTCATTGCCTTTCTGAATCGGGATGGGCAGTGGAATGGTCCCAATACTTTCTCGACAGTGAAATCACTTTTGTCCAGTTGATTTAAAACACTGCGCAGGTGAAGCTTCTGGTTTGTGTATGCCGGGCAGTAAACATAAGAGGTGTTCAATAGTCTCATCGACGGCGCACGCATTGCACTCCACGCTGTCGGCCTCTGCAATCTTAAATGAGTAGGCATTAGTGAAAGCTACGCCCAGACACAGGTGGCACAACACTGTATCTTTCTCCCTAGAAAGACCAGCGGGTAGCCGCAGTCGTAGCGATGGGTCGGCAGAATACAGTCGATGATCTGTGAACTGTGATGACTGCCACTTCTGAAGTGTCATGTTCTGGAGTGTCAAGCACTGAGAATATGCCTCGGGCTTGCGAGAAGCCCAGCCTCAGCAGTGACTGTCGCAAACGCTCATGAACACCCCATCACAACCTACATTCGTGTTAATGCTTTAAGAACGCACATATGACATGAACCCGAATTCAATTGCATCACCTCGCCTCCCTTCCAACTTCCAGGTCACGTTCTGCGTTCTGCACTATTATTGCTCCACATCGCACGATGATTCCCACGAACTTCACGCACGCAGCAAGACCGTCGTTACCATCGTGGTGTCTACGTCCACGGGAAGCCCTGACAACCATTCTAAAAATGCAAAAGATGACAAATTTGTCAAATTTGGCCCTAAGGCAACAACATTACTGTTTCCGTATGAGAAACATAGTGGAAGCATTCACATTTACACGGATGGGTCGTTTACTCAGCAAGCTCAAAAGACGCAGTGGTAATTCCGGACAAATTCGTCACAATAAAGTTCAGGACCTCGCATCTGGCATTAATTACGGCTGCAGAACCCGCCGCCATTCGTGCCGCTCTGGAACTCCTAGTTGAAGAACCACAGCAGACCTGTTCAATCTTCTCCGAGTCTACAGCAGTCCTCCAGGGCATTGCCTCGCCAAATAGTCATGGACCAAATGAACAGCTAGTCGCTGAAATAGGACTTCTTTATCACCGCGTTATATAGAAACAACATGGCATAGCGAATCAATGGCACCGGGCCACTGCAGCATCGATGGAAACGACCGTGCAGATGAAGCAGCCCCTTGTGCAGCTATACCATTATCAAAAACGGACGTCGTTACAAGGCTTCGATAACTTGCACGAGAACTGACACACGTTCAGTGGAATTCAGCGATATTCACCGACGTCCGCCTACATAAATTAGAGCCAAACCTACAGCTCCGTCTTCCATCAGTATTAACCAGATCTGAGGAGACACCTTTGTTCCGTCTGTGGATTAGGGTGGCCTTTACGAATGCTTATTTGTTTCGAATCGAAATGGCCAGCAGCCCGACATGCGACAACTGGAGTTGCGCGGAGACATTCTCCCATCTTCTCTGGGAGTGTCCTCGTTTCCGTGCGCCAAGAAAAGAACTGTCGAAAGTTTTAGATAGACTATACAATCACCAATCGTCGGAAGAAAGGGTATTAGGAGACTGACCGAGACTGTCCTCAGCACGCTCGGCATTGAGAGCGTTGTTGCGCTTCTTGCGGGCAAGTGGTCTTAGAGGCAGGCTGTAAGCAGCGTCGTGGTTCGTAGTGTTGTCCTTCTCCTTTTTTTTTTCAACGTCTCTTTTCTCTGATCTTTTATTCCGCTTACCCCCTTCCCCAGCACAGGGTAGCCAGCTGGCCTGAGAACTGGCTAACCTCCCTGTCCATCCCTCTTCAATTCTTTTCCTCCTCCTTTCTAATGGCGCTTGAGGTGAATAGAAATAAGCTTAGAAGCTAAGTTAATTTTAACAGTTGTTTTTTGTGATCTTTCTCTGGTCTTCTGCGGTCGCCGAGGAGAACAAGAAACGTACAGAACAGCTACTCAAAAGAAAGCGCATTTATCGACCGGAAGCGATCGGTAGCGTGCTTGTCATTCAAGACAGCACGGTCATCAGATCCAATGCAGGTCATTTTAGATGCGGAAGCATCTTATACTCGCGCCTTGTAGTGCGCCGTCCGCGCCGTCCGCACCGCTTCTCGAACATTCGACAGCTGACGCGCGCGCATGCGCCGTCGCTCCGTCGCCCACCATCTGTGCCGCGCGCGCTTCTCCTTCGAGAACATTCGACAGCTGACAGCGCATGCGCCGTCGCGCTGTATGTATACTCAAGGTCGGCGCTCGCTCGCTCAGTTGCCGCTCGTCCGTTGGTTTGTACGGCGCGTCGACCTCCGAAGTCGCCGTGAAATGAATCCAACGAATCCACAAACAGAATGATTGACTTCCCTTCGACCAGCGCCGGCCAAACTGTTGGCGGAACGCAAGCGTGTTCACTCATTTAACACCCCATTTCACAACCACGTTAACCAATTTAGCCATCGACCCAAGTAAGTCGCAATTTAACACCCGTTAACCAATTACATGCTTCCGCATCCTCCTCAGTGTTCCCCCGAGGGAAGCTGCGGGCAATTTTTTCTCCTTTTCTCTTTCATCGCTGCATTCTAGCGTCTGTTCCTATCAGTACATTGAAAGGAAATGGCTCGATTGCGTGCCAAGACCAGTTTTATTTCTCGAACGCTATTCCTAGACAATGTGACTTTAAAAAATGAAAACTTACTGCGCCATTGGTAAATCTATTAAAAACAAATGGAATACTTTAGAACAAATAAAATATTGGTTGCCTAGCGAAGCAACCTGAAGAAACCATATACGGTACGAAGAACTTTATTTAAATATCCGGAGAAATGCCACCCCTTGGGGTGACACCACGAGCGTACTTAGACCCAACCTAACCGCTACATCGCAGGCTCTCTGGAAAGCCCAAAGTTTTATGCTTATATTCTGAGCTCAAGCACCGAGCTCTATTTCTGCTCTGTGAGGTCCTTATCAGCACGTGATGAGGGCCATCGCCAATTCATGTGCTATACACCACACGTTCCCCCACCGCGAGGGCACTGCGAGCTGCATGTGCACAGAAAACCGCAAAATTCGAAAAAGAAATCATTCTTCGCATTATAGCATGTGTAAAGTACGTTTACAATCGTTTATTATTATATTCCCTCCATTCATGCTTGTTTTAGCTACCAGTTTAGCGCAGAGAGCGACTGAAGCGCCACTGCAATACTTGAACAGAACACATCTGAGCGACCACCTGTAGTCTGTGTGAGCTCTCTCAAGTATGCTCGTGATTATGGGTATCTTTCTTTCCTCTCTCCTATTTCCTTTATCCCCTTCATCCTTTTCCCTAGTGCATGGTGGCAAAATGAACGTGCGTCTGGGTAAGCTCCCTGCCTTTTCTTGCATTTTTTCGCTCTCCCACCTCGGTTGAGGCATCAGTAGCCCTGTTTCACTTCTTCCGAAACTATAAGCACATTTTCATATATACACGTTTTGGAAGGTCACGGTACATTGCGAGCTTATGACCGTATGTGCGGGTCGGTTGCAACCATCATGATGCTATGCTATTTTTGTATCTTAATGATATGTCAAAAATGATTGCTAGAATTCGCTGCATAACTATGCAGAACGCAGAGTTTCTTTTAATGATTATTAGGCACATACCTACTCCTTCAATAAACGAAAGCCTAGATAAATATTTGGCTGTCAGTTTTGAGATATAACAATTGAAGCTTGGGCATTATTGAGCACCCAACAGATTTTGTCAACACATTATATAACTTCAGTTTGTTTTCGTTTTCTTTTTTTTCAGTGCATAATGACCCAGTATTTCGAAAAATTCGTCTTTAGACCAGATAAGACACGCAAACAAACACGTACACAAGAGAAAAAACTCTAACATCACACTAACAACCTTCTCGTGCTGCTTTTGTGTGCGTGCCTTATCTAATCTAAACACGAATCAATAGCCACTAGGCCCGTTACCCGTGCTTATGCCAGAAAATTTTAATTAGTATTCAAGCCCTAATTGTGTTCACAATGTGCAGTTCAAACTCACAGATTATATGTTTAAAATTCCCATCTCCCTTTCTTGCTACTTCTCGTTTAACAAACAAGACAATACTGACAGCGCATACGGAACTGAAAATGCATACGGAGGACTCGTATTTATAGGATCTACAGAAGTAAAAGAGTTTCTAAGTTCACTTTCTGCAGCACACATTTGCTAAAAGCAGAAAGGCGGAAGAGTCGTTGAGGAAAGAATGACGCTGTGAGAGATAACTGCTATCGGGGAGAGAAAACACCACCTATCAAGAAGTATAATGGCGGTGTTTGGACCTGGAAGCAAGTGCTAAGCCAAAGTACATTCAGCGCAAGTATCGAAATAATAGGGCTTCTGGGTCCCCTGAAGCTACGAGCTACAGATAACTGCAGTGGCAACCTCCCACAAAAGCCGGCAAAGCGTCCGTCTGGCCCAACATATTAATCAAACTCCTTCGTAGACGCTGCCTCGCCTTAGTGCACAAGTATATAGATCGAAAGCGTACAACTGTCCTTGGCAACATCGCTTCGACACGCCAACGCGCAACCTGAAGTTGACGATATCCTCCGGTTTCTCAATTCGCGCATCAATGCCGCGTTTTCTCTGAGGCGTAATGTGTGATCCCCAGATCCCTGCACCAAACGATGCCGTCTATAATTAACGGCAGATGTCGACACACTCTGCGTCTGAAACCCGCGTAAACGCAGCGCCACTTTCTAGCCCACTTCTTTTCTCGAGCTTCTGCAGCAAATATTCTGGAGCACGTTATAGCTCTAATATTTTTAGCAAGACGCTATAGCCCATGCAAGTTTGAACGGCAGCAGGCCGCAAACTTTAACTGACTGCACGTCTACGGTCACAGTTTATGCCTGTGGTTCCATCCCAAATAAAGCATTGTAATTTTTTTCAAGATACAACACTTTCTCCGCATACCTCGTTTTCTGCACATGCCGAATTCACTCCAACGCCAACTACAGCGATACTGTTCACTTTCTGGCCCACACACTAAAGCTCCATGATGCGAAAGACGTGCAGAGAGAAAGCGAGATAGAGAAAACAGAAGGTCGGGAGGTTAACCAGACATTGGCATCCGGTCTGCTATCCAGCACTGGGGGTGGGGAAATAGGGGCAAGAAAAAAGGTGTAGATAGAAAGAGAGAGAGAGGGAAAGAACACGCACGTGCACTCATGAGAAACAAAAACACACACAGAAAGGGTATTCTGGCTACAACCGTTCAGAAAGGTCGGTCGATCGAAAAAAGTGCAGTAGCGCTTTGGCAATCTTCTGTGAAGTTTTCTCTAGTCGATATTGTAAAATTCTTTCCTCCGACAGAGGTTAATTATCTCACTTGCTGAGTTCCTTGCGAAGGCATAGTCGTTGTTTACTGTACTCTAGGCAGTCACAAATAATATGTTGGGTCGTTTCTTCTTTGCCACAGTGGCCACAGGCTGCGGTGTCGGCCATGCCAATGCGGAAAGCGTAGGCGTTGGTAAACGCAACGCCCAACCACAGCCTACATAGAAGGGTCTGGTCTTCTCGCAAAAGCCTCGACGGGATCAAGTTGGCTACGGGGTGTTTAGGGATGGTTTATACACTTTCAAAAATTCACTCAACACTGCCAGTTGGTTGTTCCTCCTATGCAGAAAATGTTGGCTGGATCTCAGGTAATCACGTTTAGATTTGACAAACCAGGTGAGTCAGTCTTGTTTTTGCCACTCTTTTCTTAGCATCGTCTCTTTGTTGTTGTTCGTGTTGTTTCCCTGTAGCCTTTTCAGTCTACCGGCTTTCAATGTGGGGAGCTTGGTGGAGTTAAAGGTATGTTCTAGTAGCGCTCTTGGTTAAGGGGATCTTGTCGGCTTACAGAAAAGTATGGCGCTGTAAAAAGTAAACTTTTTAAGCGCGAAGCTCCTCTTCGTCTAACCTTGTCAATGGTCGCACGTAACCGAGAGAATATTATTAATGTATTTTTTTTATTTTATTTGCCTACACAGATACCCAAGAACACGGAGGAAAGAGGGAGACAGCAAGCTGGCAACTGCCACCTGGAGGGGCACAACGCCTGCTCACTCTTTCTGGTTGTAGATAAGAAACAGAGAAAACAAAGGTTAGAGGGGAGAAAAAGGAAATAGGATGAAGAAGAAAAAAGAAAATGACGAAGACTTCAACGAGTATGAGTAAAAAATAAAGAATAATAATAATGATAATAATAATAATAGTAATATTAATAATAATAATAATAAAATAACCGTATATAAATGGCTGGCCAGGTCCGTTTAGTTCATAAATGTAAGGAGAGTTCGGTGGGCCTGGTCGCGTAGGGAAGCACAGCCGCTCCAAAGAGGTAGTCGTCTAGGGTCGCACACTTAAGTCTTCAGAATTTATATTCCTTGAAGACCGCTGCGTAGCAAATGTGGGACTGTGCACTACGAGATGCACAAGTGTTACACAGGAGCGACAAGCTGCGCACAACGGACTGTCTACACGCCCTTGACGGTGTAATTGTTCACGCACCAGTACACAACCCACTCTCAGTTTGTACAACAGCGCCCTGGGACGACGAGGCAAGCCACGGCCACGAACACGGGGAGGGAACGATCCATTCGCCACACGCTGGTCTGGGTGCTGCTTTAGGAGGTGTCGGCGTGCAGACGAGCGTTGTCCATTGTACATGGAATTCCCGGACAGTCATAGCCATCATGGTTACATGACGAAGCAAGGCAACCCGCTTCTTAATTGCCCGCAATGCCCACATGCGAAGGTACCTACTGTGCAGGTAGGCATACCCAGGTGATATAATATTGTTCATGGATTCCATTATCCTGCTTAGAATAGGGCTGTTGGTCTCTGTGCTGGTGAGTCTGCTAAGGGCGCCACGAGAGTCGGTGAAGATAACAACCTTCGATGCTGGTAGCCTTTTAGGGGCGAAGCTCCTTATAGCGGCACCCGTTCGTCCCCTGTAGTATGTAACAGATTCAACATTTTGACCTCCAAGGTGGTGCCGGTGAGAGACTTCTTCTGTGCGTTGTTGAACAATAAAAAATAGTGCTCAATGTACATGTCAATGGCAGCTAATGAAGAATGAGAGACAGGAGCATTCGGCTTTTAGTTAACGCGCAGGCTGCGATTACCATTAGCAGCCATTGGCATGTAAATTCAGCACTATCTGACTGAAACAGTTTGCTACGTCATACTCGTTGGGCGTAACCTCCTTGGTTTTCGAAAGGTTTAGCGAGCGTTCGGCCACAGTGCCAAGAATACAGTTAACTAGTATATACCATGAACTCGAGGTGGTTAAAGGTGGGAAGTGGACCCGAAGTGCAAGCCGTAAGAAAGTGTGCGTGTGCCACCTCTCGTTTAGTCGTTGGAATGTCCGCTGGATGGCGGGTGCTTCAATATGGGGAATATATGATGAAAAGATGCGAGATGGTGGTACTTGGAGTGTTGAATAGATGGACAAACGGACACATAAACAGATGCATGGATGGATGCATGAACGGACGCAGGGGCGGTTGCATGGACGAACGCAGGGACGGACGCACGAACAGACGCACGCACGGACGGGCTGATGGACGCATGGACGGTCACACTGACGGACGCATGGACGGATGGAAGCAAGAACGAATGGACGGACGAATTCCTTCGCCCCACTCTCCATCATTCACTCCGTGGATATGCTGCCATTTTTTTTTGTACGTACTCAAGGGTGACATCCAATCACTGCTAGCTCGGCCATCACCGACGATGAGGGGTGCGATATTTTAAACAACCGTCTGATATCGGTTGAAGGGCAGAAGAAAGCTGCAGAAGCGCTCAGGCCATCGCAGCGTACAGAAGCGTCCGTAAACATTTTTGCATTGTCCTTGAAGTTTTCCAATAAGTGTGAATAGGATAAGATAAGACGTTGAAGAAAAGAAAACAAAATAAATGGACGATCATTTCTTGTCTCATTCCTTAGATGGCCTTACTACGCCGCCGCTCTCCGATTGACTGCTGCGCGCGCTCTTCCTAATTGCTCGGTGAACGAGTGCCTCTCTCAGTCTCCTGGATAGTCGTTGTTCGCGGTGCATTGTTGGTGGGGCATGGACGAAGCAGAGCGGCGGGCGCTTTGAAGACGCTTGTGCTCTGCTTCGTTTACTTGCGTCTCGTCGGTGTTACCGGAGCGCTGTCTGCATTCTCGAGCGCGATCGGACGCCAAAATACCGGCATGGACAGATGAACACACGGACGAGTGAATGGACGGATGCATCACCCCACTCATCATCATTTACTCAGTGGATGTGCTGTAATTTTGTTTTGTCGAATGTGAGTTCAGCGTGTAAAGGTGACCAGGCGACGCAGAAAAGATAATTGGGCATAAGTGATACGGGCCGACTATAACATGAATTTCAATCTCCCTTCAAAATTGTCACTAAAGCGGTCACAACTACTTTAAAAACTATTACTTTTTTCTCTAACGCTTCGCATTCGTGTAAAACATTATGACATTTTAGCACGAAGATTATAATTAGAAAATCTTCAATTAAAGAAGCACCAGTACACACAAATAAATTAACAAAATATGACAATGGTTGCAATCTTTTTTCTTTCTTAAATTATGGTTTAAGGCTGTAGCATGGGGGAGACTAAATGTAAAAACAAGTTGCATTCTTTCCAACAGCTATTTTCCTTGCGTGAATAGGCGTACATACGAAGAAAAAGTGAAGAGGTACAGTAGTTGTTTGGCATTCCTATGATTGGCTCTCGATATTGACAAACCTTTCAGTATAGCGAAAATAAAGCAACCATAATGTGCGGTTTTCTTCCCGGATCGGTCTGGAACACAATAGGAGAGAAAGTAATTTGAGAGGAAAGCAGATAAAGAGCATGGAGTGTCGAAAGATAGCGCTTTGATAACTTGGCAATGGGATGGTGGACGTCATCGCGTCCTGGCAAAAGAGAGAAAGAGGGAGAACTCACACTGAGCAGTCTGCTGGACGCCGCTGGCGGGGACAATATATTTCAATAAAACATCGCGATCATTTTTCTTGTTCAGGCCCGCATTCCTGAGCCAGCATTTAAATTTTTTTTCCGCATATGGTGCACATATATAGTGCACCGTCGCTGTTGCCGTTCGTCCCTGTTAGGTTGAGGTAGCGTGGAAATTGCCTTCGCGTGACGTGATGGATGATTCCATTGTAGTTGCGCAACAAAAGTTTACTTTCTTTGTTCAGTCTAAAACACGCAAACGCAAAGCGCGAGTGAAACGTTTTCTCTGCATTCCACGAGACGCACGGAGTAACAAAATGCAAAAAATTTTAAATGTTGCTCAAGCCGGTTTTAAGGAATAAAGTAACATTAAAACTCAAATAAATTCACCCACCTCACTAGAATATGCGAAGAAAATCTCGTTGGAAAAAAAACCGCAGAAGCAAGCAAGGGAAGAACCCGCTACAGATGTGGGAATTGTAGGCTTGCTTGGGAATTCGTTCTTTCAATATAAAGAGTGTACAGGGCTCCAGTCTATCATGCCAGAACTGGTCTGTTTCAGCACTCGCACGATGTTCGATACACTTTCCATAACATTGAACGTTACGCCGTCCTCCTGTGTGTTTTTTTGTTTATTTTTCCACAGACCGAACTTGCACGACTTTCCTGAATTTGAGATTCAAAAACTTGTCCACTTTGCTAAACTACCCTCAAGTGCCGGCTGTAACATTATGGCAGCTACTTGTGCCTCATAACAAATCGAGCTTTTGCGAGTTTAATTGAGCAAGTATTATTATTATTATTATTATTATTATTATTATTATTATTATTATTATTATTAAAAAAGTAATTCTCTCTGCAGTGTCGTGTGCACAAAGAATAACTAAATAGTCGCGTTTTAAAGGTTGGACTACTATCTTATGTTAGTGCTTGTGGCGCAAGTTTTCCTTCTTCATCCGGCGCTGTTCAACTGCGCTATGTATGAAAATGCGATACCGACTAGCCCTCTAGCTATCCTGTTGTAGCGGCTCAAAATATCCGTCTTATTAACGAAAGTGTCTCTAATATAATCATTTCGTAGAAAACAAACGCGTTGCGTGTTTTCTTTTACGTTAAGGGGCTGCACTGAACAGTACTCGACCTCAGTGTTCTCGAAATAACGTCCCCTAAACAAATCCGTCATCTGCCATTTAACTGCCACGTTAAGCAAACAGACCAAACTTCTAGGTTTCCCCGAGATAAATCGTTCGTTTGCTCAGTGTACATAACGCCGAAAGCACATTACACGCACCGTTCAACGGACGGCTCATTATAAAACATCACTCTCTTTGCTGACACCACTTCCCGGTCGAATAAGAGTCGAACGCCCTCACTGACGTGTATATTAACATGATAACAGCCTTCGCGAAACGCATTTCAAATAAGAAAATAACCCTCACTGCATGATGAATAGCGTTGCGCATAAATCAGCAGAAGAGGCTTACCTATTCCCTCCACAGCGGAGAAAACAATCGCGACGAAAGCAAACCGAAGCGAGTCGTGAGTGGTGCAGGCATAGAAGGATTTCACTGGTGTGTAATGGATGGCGGTACGTGGCGAAGCATGAAGTCATAAGCAGGGGGTAAATATGTCTGCACACGTGGCTCCATGCAAATGCCAACTCTCTTAGGTACTGTGGCTGAGATGCATCAATTCAGCCGGATATCGAACGATAAGCTTGAGACACGACATAAACGTGACACCACTGCCAAGGACCTGAAGTGAGTGGCCACGATGCTGCAGCGAACAGAAACAATGCTCACCGCGGGTGGAGTGAAGGGGCGAAAACTGCGAAGGGCCTGGTACCTTTCGGGAAAACGTGATGTGTGAAGCCATAGGAAGCGGTAAGGCTATACATGGGCCTCATCAAGACGACGACAACCAGCAGACTGTTGTTCTAGATAACCGATGGCGTTCATCGTGGATGACGGATTATGCACTCTTTGAATTTAGGAAGCAAATGACTGGCTGCATTGCCGAATGCATGGTTGCAGCAAACTTAAGCATTTCCGGCCCATACCATTCATGAAAAAAATGGCAGTACGGACACAATCAAGAAGCTTTGAATTGCCCTAAAAAATTTCGTTACTTGTGTTTGTTTAGAACAGAGGTTTTTAAGCTTTTTTGTTGTTGTTGTTCTTGTTGCTGCACAGAAAATTGCGAACAGGAATCAGCATCACCATAGACCAGTACACGCTCGCTTCGTTCGTTTTCACTTACACATCGCTCCCACAACATGTGCGCTGATTTCTCAGGTGTGTAACGAAATGACTATGAGGAGGCCGTTCGTTGCGTGGCTAAAGATCATGTAATGTAATATTTATTGACGTGACTGAAATTTCGCAACATCACGTAATAACAATAATTTTTCCTCAAGACTGCGTTACATCACGTGAAACATGGGTCGGTCACAAAACTAAAAATATGTAACACTCCCGTGACTAAAACTCACTACACATAACGCCCCGTCTAGTCCCGTGGCTCAGAAATCATATGAAATTCAGTCGCGATGCAAAAATGCCGCCACATAAAGTAATAGCTAGTCACGTGATCATAATGACATGACGTAAGAGATACTCACGTGACATGTCATGCCTTGCGTCACAAACGCCAGCTATGTTTTCTGTCTTTGTTTTCTGAATGAAAAAGGAAAAGAAAAGAAAGGCGTAGATGCTAGCTGGGGGAAATTCCTCGTTTTTTACATTGTACATAGAGTTAAGAAAACATATTAGACACAAGGAATCAAGACACAAGAAAAGAAGCAAATAGGCCAGGCATTAACAATAACGTGTGCTGTTGGCTCATTGAAGGGAGCAGGAGGAAGCAGGTATCGTTAGAAAATAAAGGTGGAACTAACTTTTGTGGCCTGTAAGAAAACACGTCGCAGTACCGCAGGGGAACGAAGGCTTAGGGCACAAAAGATCGAGAGGATTCGCATCATGTTCACCACCAACACTGCATATTTGGGATGAATAGTTTTGTCATAAGAGAGATGATTTGTAGATGTTTCAGTATTTAAATGGAATAATTGAGTAGGAGGTAAAAAACAAATTGCTAAATTACCAATTTCTAAAGTGGCGTGGAAAGTACTGATAAAAGCAACAATATATTCATACTTGAGCAAGCAGCGCAATAAAACAACAATACAAGAAGGAGCAGGAAGGCCATACGAGCCCTACAGATGTTTTATGGGCTCAAGAATGTACCAGTAGTAGGCAATTTTCTGCTTCATTCTAAGAAGGAAAGGGGAGTTGAAATATGCCTTGGTCTTTCCGACGCAATGAGGGAAATTAATTAGGCTGTAAGTGCAAGATTGCGAGGGTCTCTAACAGTATCGCTACGTCGACTCGAAGGCCTGAGTGCTTATGCATTAACGAATGAGACGTCCCGTCCGAATCCGGCGGGCCGTGGGACTCGTCGTGACTCGTTTCATGCTTGCCGATCTCCCTTGACGTTGCAAACTTCTTCGGCCAACCACACAATCCACTCGTTCCTGGCTCAGCATCTTCGATAGCTTGCCCTTACCGTGTTACTTCATGGCCGTCGGTAGGCCGCATCCCACGAACACCTCATCAAAGACAAGGATCGAAGTTCTCCATCGTGGACGAGTGATTCAAAAAAGTCCCCATCACGTGACCATCTCCTTAAGCCGTCCATATGATGACATAGGTCACCAAAATTCGTGGCGTCATATCGACGAAATTGTGATGTCACGTGACAACTTCATCGCCTTGATCAAATGCGTGCAAACTTCGCAGGCAGTGAAAAACCAGGTTAGGTGCAGAAGTTTTCTGGACATTACGGAGCAGATCAATACATCTCTCCGTAGAGAGAACCCTGGGTGGTATGCGAAGCAGCAATGCGTTGACTTAAAGTTCTGTAAAGTTGTGCTGTTTATTCATCACCCAGAGACGTTCATGGTTACGCACACGACCACTTTGTGAGGCATCACCTCCGCCGCGCTCGTGTTCATGTCTTCATTCATGCTACTACGCTGTGTGCGTGATAGAGAAAGGAGTAAGAAAAATTCAGTATACAGAGCAGTGCAGCGCCACTACCAGTCTCCATTCATAACAGATCACGCGCAGGAGTGAAGCGAGCATTCTACTGCAGAACCATCTAGTGGGCTTTCTAAGTACTAGTGGGCCTACGACGACGCACAAGAGACAATCCCCAACCATAAGCTGCTTCACATCTAAAAGAAAATGGCTTTCACCTTCGAGTTGTCTTAGGTGAACGTATTAGAGACCCTGTTAGTTTGTTGTTGTGTTTTTTTTTTACTCGGTATCTTTTCGTGGCGTCTCTGTGCGGATTTCGATCTCGAACTTCATAAGAAAAGAACTTTCTAAATATATTTTCATAAGCTAAGAAGATTAGCGCTAATAAAATTTGTGAAGAGCATCAAATAATTTACGAACAACAAACTTTTTAGCTTTCTCAAAACAGCTAGAGCATTAACGATGTGAAATACCATTGAAACCATAAACATTTATTATTCATGTACTACATGACCTATGTGAACTCGATCAATCTTGCGAGATCAGGCATGCGTGTGATTAAGTCGTCCAACAGTCGTACTTAAGAGATGTGGGAACACTCTGTCTCATCTTATTTGCCCGCAGCGTGCGATCAACATAGAGTAGATGCAGTGATTGATTGGCTACCAGAACTATCCCGTCCCTGTTGCCTTAAAAGAATAAAATGTCAAGAAAATAATGGCATTATTAAAAGACGCCCCTTCAGTAGTGGTTTGTGTGCCATAGTTTGTGCGTTTCCATGGCGACAGTGTGATTAACTATCGAATCATTGACGTGCATGACGGAAAAATAAAGGAAAAAATAACAGAGAGATAAGAGAAAAAAGTTTTCGCGGAGCGTGCAGTATCGACAGAATGTTTAAGCATCACGCTCGAACTTCTCTGACACCCGTTGAAATATTACGCAGTTGCGGTGTATTGCCGTGAGGCTGCAGACAAGGTGGTAAACTGTCGTTTAGCAGAGGGAACAGCTGGTGCGTGCGCAATCGCTAAAACATTCAAGAGACGTTTCTGTTTGGTGATGGTGCTTGACCAGCGAAGCTCTGTAGCACACGTTACAAAGGTGACACAGGATTTTGATCAAAGCTACAGAAAGGGACGATATCTCGAAGAAGGGCACAGTTACTTCATTTCGAATTCAGCATATGTTATTATTAAAGCTCTTCCAACTCAGTTTGCTTCGGCCAAAAGCGCAGCGCGTCTTTTAGTCAGTCGGTTGGTCCTGTTTGTGTTTACCGCATCAGTGATGAGTAGTCAGGATCGGTACATTTCTGTGGCACACATTTGCTAGCTGTTTTCTGTTTACCGGCTGACTATTTGCGGAGTTGCGAACGGCCTAGTTGAGAGAAGGTTCGTTTTAAAAGGACTGTTTCAGAGATTCCACACTGTGATGTTACGCCAGATAGACAGACTCCGAAGCCGTCGTCATTAATGGGTGTACACTAGATTCTAGCATGTTATTTACTACTCAGTCCATTAGAGCTGCCATTTATTCATACAGACAGTATATTGACAATGACTCGTTCTCGGTTTTCCTCAGTAGGTAAGTAAATATATGCAGCGTTTTCTTCCTGTTTTTAGATGCAGACCCTTCGATATGCCACCTGGTGCCGCCTCATGGGAAGAAAGTGCTTAGAGTAACAAAAACGCTATTTTAACTGAGGGGTTGTTTAACCCGGGCATTGGTTGATGACGGATCAACAGATGTGATTGCCACAATGAACAGACAAGTGTTCTCATTGTCCTCTTATTAATCTTCTGCATCACTGCCACAACATTAGCACCGATTTGTTCGATGTGAGATGCAATAACTCCCATAGGTCTGAGAACGCGTACAGAGAGAAAGAAACAGAAAGAAAAAAAACAGAAAGATTCTTTCCGAATAAAACTTTTTCTCGGGGCAAGAATCGCATTCATATATTCACGATCCGAACACGAACGTCGCCACCACTAAGCTATTCAGACAGCCTAGTACGTCATATCATAACTTTGTTCACTATAGCACTGCAATGTGATGGGAAAAAGAAGCGAAAAGGATGTTGGGGCAAAGTAGAGGAGAGAGCGTAGCACAGCACAAAAAAAATGTGAAATGGAGAAATAGAGAGAAAGCAACACAGAGAACCAATGTCAGAGAGATAAATAAATACAGAAAAAATAAAAAATAAACAAGCGTGAAGTAAATTGAGAGAGAAAGAATGGTCGAAAGAGCAAGAATGTCAAAGGAAAAAACTAGAGAAAGAGAAAGAGAGAAATAAGTGGAAAAGATAAAGATAGTAAAGAGTACAAAAACGAAAAAGAAAAAAAATGAAGGAAGACAGATAAAAGTGAAGAGAAACAAAACAAAATGGTCCAGCCATATCCGCACTTACTTTAAGGTTAGGATATTAGTGTGAAGCAGCCTTAATTTTTTTTATGCGTGGTTCTTAGACGCCTGACTGGTCGTCAATCAGTGCACCTTACAGGGCGTGGTCACGCTTACAATGAAGCGCTCAGTACGGGTCTGGAATGTGGCCAGCAACGCCGAAAAGCAGGTTCAAATAAACGAGCAGCGTCTGAAGTAATTTAGGTAACAGCAATAAGCAAGGAGTAATAAATAATTAACTTAAAATCGCAAAACAATTGTTCCAGACATTTACAGCTGAGTCATGCGCCACGCCAGAGAGGTCGCCACCACCTCGTATAGTGCATGATTGCTCATGTCACCTGCACTTCATCGGTGCTAGCAGATATGAAGGAGGAAACAGCTTGGAGGAAATTACTGCAAATTACACGTATCTCAACAGTCGTAACAAGCAGAGAACTGATAATACACACAAAAAAGGTGTGCATATTGTACACCAAGTTTGCGAATCTCTCGAGAAGATTCTACTACGGTGGTGGAACTCATACATGCTTACCTTACACATCAACGTCACCAGCTGTTTGGTAAAAGAATAGGTGGTAACTCTACGATCGGGAATCACTGCGTCCTTTTTTTGTTTTTGTCCTTTCGGCGTTGCTTCGTCCCCGCCTTTGAAAGCGCACTTTAGCCAACAGGTACTACTAACTCGTTCACTTTGAAGGCAACGCCACCGAGCGACCGCCTGTGAAACCCTGCCTTGTGTGTGTGGTGTGCAATGTCTCTCCTTCTCCTTTCCGCTCTATGTTACGCCCTCATTCCACTTCCCCTGTCTAGGATAAGAAACTGGACAAAATAGTTAACTTCTCTGCGTTTTCTATATTTCTCATCCCTTTTTCGGCAATAATGTAAAAAATTGAAAGAGAATCCTACGTCAATCGCAACTCACAGCTGTTAACATGTGATCGCCCGGTAGTGTCGGAACTCGGCAGAATTAAATGAATTCAAGTACACCTAAAGCGTGAACTTGAACCCCACAACAATGTGAAACTTTGCCTCGGACGAGTATCTAGTTCACCCACGGTTATGACCATCTAAAATTAACATGTTCTTCGCGAAATGGAAAGCCTGTCATTTCAACAGCAATATAAAAGGCCTCACTTAACTTCCAACGGGAATTTTATTTGCCGTTCTGTAGGGGTACGATGCATTCCGACACGTTAAATAAGTTTCAAGTGATGTGTTTCAAATTTTGGTGGCGACGTTGGACGTGAGAAACCCGGCGCAACCAAGTGTACAAAATTCGGCCTGAGAACGAGCGCTGGTCGCAAGCACATTGGTATTCGCCATCGTCTAATAACTGGTGCTCTCTCGTTTACGGGCGTGTCGGTGATCACACGTTCTTGATGTGGCAATCTGATTTTTCATCGGAGTCATTTGTCATCTGACGTTCCAACGTTTCACTGTTACCTGAGTACGAACGTGTGAGCGTTGTTGTTGCCTGTAACAATAGAAGTATGCACTGCAGGGCATTAGAGTTGAATCAACCAAAGAACCAAGCAGGAATTCGTACAAGCCGCTCCACAATAGACCATATTCATGCTACCAATCAGAGAATAGCAAAATGAGCGGTATACAACCAACCCATTTACATAGCTTTCATAGATTACGAGAAGGCGTTTCACTCAGATTAGGCATCAGCAGTATCATCAACGAACCCTGCATAAACATACTGGAAGAAATCTGCAGTAGATTCACAGCCACCGTAGTTCTCCATAAAAAAAGCGATATAATCCCGATAAAGACGGGTGTATAAGGCCGGGAGACACGATCTCTCCAATACTATTCACCGCATTTTACAGAATGTTTTCGGGGCCAAAGCTTGGAAGAGTTAGGAATAAGAGTTAATGGGGAGTATCTTAGTAAGCTGTGATTCGCTGATGACATCACCTTGATAGGCATCTCAGGGGAGGAATCACAGCTGATGAATACTGAATTGGACACGCAAAGCCGAAGAGCAGGTCTGAAAATTAACGTGCACAAAAATAATGTGCCACAGTCTCGGCAGAAAACAGCGCTATGCAATAGGTGGAGAAAGGCTGGAAGTTGTGAAGAAATATGCCTAATTAAAACAGGTAGTAACCGTGGAGCCGAACCTTGTGAGTGAAAAAACTAGATGAATACGAATGGGGCGGATCATATTCATATGTATTAAGATGATGTTAGCATTCTTCGAGATTCTGGTACGCTGGACACACTTCGTAAACAGGGTGGTTATTTTTTTTAACACAATCTGTCCTTCGTCTTTCAGCTGATCTGTTGTTACCTGATCCACACCAGCAGCTTTGTGTTTTTGCATGCCCTCTAAGGCTATCGTGACTTTTATTATTACTGGTGTGATTTCATCTGGATTACTGCTAGTTCTTAGATTATGGTCGTGGTTGTCCCGGCTACTGTTTTGATCTCTGTAGAACTTTTCTGCTATTTTAACTATTCTATCCATATTGGTTGTTACTTTGCCTTCCTTGTCCCTTAGTGCATACATCTGATTTTTGCCTATCCCAGTTTCCTCCGCAGTGCTTCATATTCGGCAAGCACTCTCAAATCATGAATGGCGATTCGCCACTAATCCTCAAGAGTAAGGTCTATAACAGATGTACTTTGCCGGTAAAAACCTACGGAACTGAAACCTGGTATCTTACAATTTGGGTTCAGCTCAAATTGAAGATGACCCAGCGAGTGATAGCAAGGAATATAATAGGTGTAACCTTAAGAGACAAGAAAAGGGCAGAGTGGGTCAAGGAACAAACCGGTGTTAATAATAACATAGTTCAAATCAAGAAGAAGAAATGAATATATTGGCCGGGTGCGTAGCACGTGGGCAGGATAACCGCTGGGTCATTTAAGGTAACTGACTGTATGAAGGAGAGACAAAAATTTAGGTGGGCCGATGAGATTTGAAAGTTCTCAGGTAAAACTTGGCTGCCGAAAGTAAAAGATCGGGTTCATTGCGGATTATGGGAGAAACCCTGCAGTGGACACAGTCATGATGATGATGAGGATGATGATGATGGTGAGCATGTGAATTGAGGACTCACTTCCGGCATTGAAGAGGGTAAAAGTTGGCAGCAAACATTGTGCAGTAGCATAAAAAATAAATACAAAATAAAGGACTGAAAGGAAAAAAGGAATAAAGAAAAAACAAATGAAGCAACGAAAAAATAAAGAAAATATGGTCAGGCACGCACATGCCAAACTTAGTTCTCTCTCATTTTTCTGATAGGCCATGCGCTCCTGTATTTTCATGGTAATTAAGACTACTAAACGTGTCAGTGCAGCAAATCTTCAATTCTTTTATCTGCCTGTCGTGTGTCTTCTGTACATGGGTATCGCGTGTCCACATTCACCAAGTTTATATACAAAGACGTCTACAAACTTTTTTACTGCTTTCAAGCTCCAACTTTCTGCCAACTTTCTTACTTCTGTCAAGTCAACCACGCTCGTAAAGGCATAGGAGTCAAAAGTGCATACCGAAGACAATCGATTGGTTCTGTTCTGCGACGCCCATACCATGTGAACACGCCCAAGTGTAGCTTTAATCCATTCGGCTCAGTTGCCACCACCAACAGTCGGCGGCCTATTGATTTCACACACTCGCTCGGACTGCTCTCAAGCTAGAAACTACCACTCTCAACTCCAGCGCCGTTTTGCCATTCTTGCTTCATTGATATTTACATTCGTCTCCGAGACTTTCCGGGCGTGCCCAAAATGTCATCGCACATTCTCCCAGCCTTACTGGAGTCGCGATTTCTCTTTTCGTGTGGTTCGTTTTCGCAAAACGTCAGTTGCTGCCCGGGTGGGCTTTTAACCTTTTTTGCAGTTCAGTATGTCGCCTGCAAGACGGGCTTGCGTAGTAAACAGAGGTAGCTCTGCGTCTTCTTATTTATAGATTACTGTCTGGTGCTCGGGAAATATATTTCTCCTACATCTTTGGTTTATCATAAGGCTGCTTAATAGGCCTGATTATTGAAAGTGTCCTCTGTGTCTCGCAGCTGTGTAGCCTTATAAAGAAGAGTGAGGAAAATAAGGCGACCATTGTTTCGACGGCATTTTCGGTGTCCGGGTATCAGCGATACACAAGCTCGTGAGCCTTGCTGATGTCGATGTTGGACGTGTTTATTTTCATGACGCAATGTAATACTCTCTTAACCTGTATAAAAGTTACACAACACCATCAGATACAATCACCATCGACGACAGCTAGGTGATCTGGGGCTGTAACGTCGGTGTATGTGGTCACTCACCTTTCGCATAGCGTCTGATTGAGTCATCACTCCTTCTGTCATTGAAATGGTGGCATTTCACTGATGTTTTTATGAAGCATAATTTCTAACTACAGCCTAATTTATTCTCATCGCTAGTATTCTTTCAAAACCGTTCTTAATCCCCAGAATCTAGGGGCAGCGCGAGTTTATTACACCTACGTTCGCTAATCACGCGTCTTCTCCATTGAGCTACTCTATATCCATACAATAATGGCCGGCCATTGGATTACATGCTATTCCATCTCACAGCAATTTTGGTTAACTCGTCTCCTCGGCCGGAGACCTACTCTTCATCGCAGATTTGGGATTGCAAAAATACCAAATCAACAAAGGCAACCTCTATTTGCCGGCTCTCTATTTAGCCTTAGCTGATGCAACCAGTCGCTATCCCCTGCGAAGTCAGTTAATACCCTCATCAATGCATGTGCCCTTAACGCAAGTACACTTGCTTGCCTATAAAACATAGTATACTGACCAGTGCTTTTTTTTCAGAGAAGGTACTGAGCTTAAACACCCCTTAAAGTTTATTCATAGATGCACTTGTGATCCGGTAACGCATTAGGATAAACGCTGAACTAGCTCATCACATTCGAGTTAACGTGCCTAATCCTCGAGGAGTTTCAACCTGTTCAATCAGCCGCTACTTTTGTCACGGGAGATTAAAGGCCTCTGATAGCAAAACCGAACGAAAAATGACCAAACTCTCGTGGTGAACTTCGGCAGACCCTCGGTGACATTTCCCATGAACCTAAGTTCTCAGTTGTAGTGATAGGAATAAAACGAAGGTTCGTGCCGTTAACACAGGCACGATCAGGCCTCCTCGCATCTGGAACTTTTCATTTGCTCCCTAAAAGCACAAGCTTTACAGACGTCTCATGACTTTCCGCTCAACCTAGGTGTTGTTGTTGTTGTTGTTGCTGCTGCTGTTGTTGTTGTTGTTGTTGTTGTTGTCTTTGTTGTTGTTGTTGTTGTTGTTGTTGTTGTTGTTGTTGTTGTTGTTGTTGCGATTTCATTTCTGCTTTGGAAGGCTCTCTTGATGCGTCTGAACTCTCCTAAATAACCTATTAGTTCCAAAGACTATACAAAAGGCATACAGAGAAATCAGTTATATTGCTTTTTAATAGCCATTGTGTTATTCATGCTTCGCAATATTTATTCAAAGCGTAACTCAAGCGCAGTAAACCCTGACGTGAAGATTTTCAATAAGGCACACTAACCGAACTAGAAGCCATTAATATAAAATGGCCTATTTGTTAGCGCCTTTCACAACAAGCAAACTTTTGTTGAGCGCAAGAAAGAGAAAACACGTTTAATTGCACTCTCACACAGAAAACGTAGTACTGAATGTCACGCTGGTAATTTGTACGTTGCACCTAAATCATTCTAACTCCACTTGCTAGCATTGATGTCTAACCATACGTTGCCTTTACGATTTCGTGTGTGCCTTTTTTTTTCACTCTAGATTTCATAAAAAGAAGTATATTTTCCAAGTTCAATACCACGTACACGGTGAGCATGACTGCGAGTTATCAATTGCGTTAGTCTTTTCTGGTAAAGGCAATATTACTGTATGCTCCTGAGGATTTTTCAAGCTTGCTGGACCCAAAACCTGAACTTTGAAATCGGAGAATTTTGCGTTTATTTCTCCTATTCACGTGGACTACCATACTTGTTAAGCGCAAATATTTACATGAATTATTTATTTGATCCTTCTTGTAAATAAAAAGATATTTCTCTTAGCTCATTGGCTTAATTTCATATAGGTGCACTGGAGTGTAATTCTTACTAATGCATTGAGCAAGCGTGAATAAACTATGGGATTTTGTTGCACTGATATTGAAGCAGCAATACCAAATTGAACTCCATAAAATCATGCATTGCTTAGCTGACAGCATTCTACGCAAATGATGTAATCTTCAATCGAGAAACGTTCTAAAAAAAACCTGCGCGTTCGAGTCATGCAGAAGTGTTTTCTAATTGGATAGATAGCGCATTGGGTTTACAAAACAGACGAATGAGCAAAGGAAAAAGAAGGGCTTAAGAAAAATGGAGACTATCCTCTTTGGTGGAGAGACATGAGCGCACTAAATTTTCAATTACGTGTTTAAATGTCTTCGGTATGCGCCTTTGTTGAATTTGTATTCAGCTTGATCTTGCTTGATCTTGATTCAATAAAATCTAATTGCAGAATGCTATTAGACAAACAGTAAAGTGCTAATTTACGCCAACAAACAACGAACACCATTTTGCACTTGTACAATGTAATCATCAATCATCAATATCATCATCATCATCAGCCTTGTTTTTGCGATAGTTGTGACCGTCGTACACGGAAACGGCTCACCGCCACCCTCACATTGAGAGCCATAGGCGCTGCCGTTTACGTCTTGGAATTCTAGCCTTCCATCGATGAGGCACGCAATGGTACTGTGCCGCAAGAAACAGCGAAGCTCAGGTGACAACAATTCCAGAGAAAGTGGTCGCGGACTTCAGTAACTAGTGCTTTCGATTACAATCGATATGAACTAAACTCTCAACCGCGAATACCAACGCTCACCGTAGGTTTCGAACACACTTAATCATCTTCGAAGTGCACCAGCTACACATTCTGAACTCCAGCCGGCTCTGAACAACGCAATCATATGAGTGGTGACGCAGACGACACGAGATGACGGCGTGACCAAGGAATACTACAACCCCCCCTAAAAAAAACACGTGACTTCCGCGCCACCCTTATCGCTCTGCAGTTCGGATGGCGAGGGCCTCTCGTCAGCTTTCCTTGCTCCACGACTTATTGTAAGGCAAAGGGGTTTACCGAAATCAAGTCCCTCACACTCTATGACCAAGGGTTTGTTCCTACGCGGTAAGTGCCGTGCCCGAGTGAATTTATTCTTTTCTATTACGTTCTCCTCAATTCAGGTTGAACCCTCTTTGTAAACCTCCGGGTTTCTGCTCTGTAGGTAATTACTGTTAAGATACAGTTCTTATGTACCTTCCTCTTCAAGGAGTGCGGCATCGTACGCTGTACCAAATTGTTCAACATTGAAAATTTCTCTATGCTGACGTATCTTACATGCAGCTAAACACCTTGGATGTAGAATAGGTTTTGAAGAAGCAAATTTGAGCCTTCAACACCACACGACACGCGAGTTTCTCGATATTAAGCCTTGCTTTTCTAGTTTTGCAGCAGTCACCACAATTCCCGTAATAAGAATTAATGAGAAGTGAAAGGAATCCACTCATTTTCCGGGTTGTTTGCACTCTAGCGGGAGTTTAGTGTTTGATGGTGCTCGCTTGAGATACAAGCTTACATGTATACGTCATGAAATGAAAAAACAACAACCAGAGAAAGCGAGAAAATGAGTAGGCACAAGCAGCATAGCAAAGAGGGAAGGTTGTCGGCGCTTCCTTCCGACTCGCGGAATCTCCACTGTCGGCATCCGAGTCCCATGTGGTTCGCTGTTAATGGCGAGAAAGACTATAAAGGAAAGGCCGGATGCCGGAGCCGATATTGTGATTTATACGCAGCGGAAACAGTTGCAATCTACAAACCCCCTGTTTGAGAACCGGCGGCTGTTTTCTCCCGAGCTTCCATGAAGGAACCTTCTACTGACTTTGCTCCCACCGTCTCAAACTTTGCGTGTTTATCGTTGCCAAGAAACTGCACTTTATTACAAGGCTCGAAATGGGCGTTCATTAATATAAGGGAGAAGCACATTGTAAACTTTGTAAAGCGCCCGTTTCCCAGTCGGGAAACGTTTCTTTGCTTATGCAATAGAAGAACTAAGGAAAAGGAAGACAAAATCGGTAAGACATATGGTTAATACTTCAAGCTCGTTCTTCTACCTGAGGTTGCATTTTCGGGATTATCAGAGCGCAGGAGCCTTTCTTGCTCTCATTACTAGGAATGCTAGTCTATGCTTTGCTCTAGTGCTATAGGACACTGCGTACCACCAGTCGGCCTTAGGTAAAGCAGGCGAGATGCCTGGGTGGTTCTATACTCTCTTTGATAATAGGACAAAGAAACCAAGCTCGCAAACGTGCCGTAGATTATAAATACTCATTATTTTCATTTGTCAAAGCAAATTGTGATCGCTGTAGATCAACATTATTATTATTATTATTATTATTATTATTATTATTATTATTATTATTATTATTATTATTATTATTATTATTATTATTATTATTATTATTATTATTATTATTATTATTATTATTATTATTATTAACACGTGCTGTAACCACATCTTATAGCCAAAATAGCCCGCATATCCTGAGTAACTCGTCAGGCTGAGATGATCAGTGAAAGAACCATGCACTTTAGGAAAGTTGCCTATGTAACGGTTAAATTGACGGCGCTATTGTTATTCGTTACGAGGTTACACTGAGGACCCGGATAGCAAATATTACGTCGTAAAACGCGATCAATATACCTTAGTCTATGAAACAGGGCTCATTTAAGGAAACTGCTGTATATAAACAGCAAACAGATAAGAATAAACAAACCTATTCATTAAACAAACTGCCTTAGGGCTTGTAAAACTATTTTGCGGTACGTCAGCATTGAATGTCATTCAAGGTCGCAGCTCTTCGTGACATCTACAAGAGACATGACCATCACCTGCGTAACTTTTTTTTTGTTTGCTGAATAGCTCTCCTAGAATATAACTCTCCTAGAAATAAAAAAATCAAGCAATTACGAAATAACTAATTATTATTTGTTTTATAAATTTTATTTAACCAAACATCCACTAAAACGGGATGAATGAAACGCTTGAAGGAAGGGGGAGGGGAGTAATCAGAAGGTAAATATCCGGTTTGCGACCAAGCACTGCGGGAGGTCCAAGGTCAAACAGAAAAATAACAAATGGTAAGTACTGTAAATCAGTAACAACTTTATATAAACATGAGATAATACAATACGGGTAAATCCGTCAGCCGTTATATCTAATATAGACGTCTTTGGTGGATAAACTGTGTCTACTGCTGGCATTCGCAGAAATATCTAGAGCAAGGAATAAAGAAATCTACAATAAGAAAAGACGAGCAATGAATATATTCTGAAGATTCAACGGGAGCTACATCGACGCCGTAGATCTCGTCACCGAGGCTTCAATTCCATTTCCGGCTGTGCGAATGACAGATGGTGTGCCAAACGAGGAAGAAGAGCAGCTTCATCTCGCGCCATCTCCACTATAGCTCACCCCGAAGCAGAGGACGAAATCAAGTGAATATGGTCGTAACAGCCTGGTGCCAAGTGCCCCCAAAAACATACGAGGGAAATCGAAGAAATTCACCTACATCGCGCCAAGCCCTGACAGACGCACACTACACCACCGAGAATCCCGCATAGCTATGCGCGGTCGTAAACGTGCGCCGGGAGGAGACAATTGAAACGTGATGCGGAATAATCTGAATCGCTGCTTTTCTTTCTGTTTGCGTCGCTACTTACATACGGCGATACTTCGTAAAGCCGACAGGCGCGCCGAGTCGAATGTTACGAGAAAATATTTGCCGCCTCCGTGGAGTGCAAAGAGTGCCGCTTCATCACTCTCGAAATACCCCCTCGATGTCGACACACGGTATAACCTCTCTGCGTTACAGACATAAATCTAACTGCACCGTTTCCTCTTTCGCGTCGCGCGCGCGCATTTCGGTAGAGTTACGAAACGCATGAAAAGTCGCACGACGTTTTTTTCTTTTCTTTTTCTCATTTTTGAATTTCGCAATTTCGACAGACATCGCGCTACCCGAGGAAATCGTGCCATCGGTATGTGCGCGTAGGCCTGCATGAGAGATGGCAATAAAGTATGCGAATGGCACGCAAGTCAGACGGGAAGCTTCTGATAATGTCGCGAAAGCGCGAGTCGGTGTGGTTTCCGCAATCAGTTCTATATACCGAAACAGTTAAGCAAAAGTTTATTGAAATTCCAGGACTTGGAGAAAGCGCAAAGGGGGAGGAGGTCTCCTTTGATACCAGCGCTTGCCTACTTGTAGAAATAAGACTAGGCAAATGAGAGAGAGATAGAGAATAAATATGAGAAAAGAAGAGAGGTTGACTAAACTACGTCCAGTTTCTACCCTACGCAAGGAGAGGGGAATAGGAGAATGAAAGAGAAAAGAGAGAAACAAAGGTGGACTTACGCACTGTACACCACGCACACAGTGCAGGGTTCCACAAGCGGTCGGTCAGTGATCCTGCCTTTAAGCATCGTAGAAAGGCTCGTGTGGCCTTCTGGGCTGTTGGACTTGAACATCATGTACCAAAGATGATACCCAGAGTAGACAGACGATCATCCAGGCTCCTCAATGAACACTTGGAGTCCGGCAATCTTGTCGAAAGTCGGGACAGGGGCACAGGACGTAGTCAAAAGCATTGCAGGTAATCACAAAAGTGATTACCTGCAACACAGTTGCAGGTAATCACTTTTGGAGAAGCCAGCCATATCAATGCGATGGCTGAATGAGTTGGCGTGGAAAGGCTGTGATGCTATATCACAAGCAGGGTGTTCGCGTTTTGAGAAACAATTCGATACTACTTGTAGATCACGCAGGCAAGTTTGGTTTGTTACACATTAAAGCGCTTGTACAGTACCCTTCAGAATATAGAGTACCGCACCTTCAATAAAGCTTTCTTTAACGCAAAACTTGACTTTTCAAGAGTGAGCAAGGCTATCACATATACATTTCACCTTGCTGTTTGATCGTTTGCGGTTTGCACTTGTCTAAAAATTTCTTTGCGAGAAACACATCCTCATGTGGACCGTGAAGCGTGAAGCATATGAACAGACACGCTTATTTAAAAGCTTTAGCATGGCGAGTTTGTGACGTTGAGCGCCACCATTAACTTCGCATTAGATTAAACAGCATTCAGAAGATAGACCATTATCTCACTATTAAGTGAACGTAGCCATTCAACGCTCGAGATTCCACTTCTCGCGGAAACAAAATCACTTCAGGTATATAAGTTTAATGTGTATCACAGCGTACATATGAGGTTCACGTTACAAAGCGTAAATTGCGTTAAAAACAAACACTGATAGTGCTTGTGATATTCTTTTGTGCAAATGCCATGTGCGAATAAAAGGCGCAGTTGATGCAGTGAGGCGTTCAACAGAATCTCCAATTATACAATGCAAAATGAAAATGCAGCAGGAATTATTTGTGAGGAGGCGCAGCTGGTCAAAAACAAGTGATTTGTTTAAGTCTACACGCGGTGCTTCATGTTATTGACCAGCTGCGTCGTTTTCTTCAACAATGTTTGAAGTGGTACCAACACTTAGCGTTGTTCATGAACAATAAACATCGAACAACTATTTATGAAAGCCTACAACATAAAGGTATTCTTGTTAGGGTCACAGCGGCGCAGGAAGCGTCGTGCCGTCGGTAGCGTTCACCTCGTGCGACAGCTCACCGAAAGTGGCAACGCCGTTGGCAAACGATGAAGTCAACGCCGTCCGTACGGATTATCATGGTGGCTTCTGTTCCAGTCATCAGCAAGAACGTTAAAGCAACGCCCAAGTATTGTACAACACGCGGCGCTGTCGTCGACGCGTTCCCAACGGGCGTGGCTGCAGCCGCGCCTCTTGAGACCCGTACTCCCGCTTTGAGCAGAATCTCGGCAGGATCGACGATCACGCCGTACCAGACGAACACCGACACCAACGAGGTGACGAGTATAAGAAATCCGGTGCAAAGCGCAAAGGACAGCGTCCTGTTTATGGAGGCCCCGACGTCAGCCTCGACTTCCGAGGGGACGACGGAGGTCGGGCGAACCAAGACGCCTTCGGGGTCCAGTGTCTCCGGGAACGTCGAGGGAAGTTCAGGCTAGTCTCGTCGCCTCTGGCACTCGATGCAATTGCCGCTATTGCGGTGTCATCACTGTCACACAGTAGC